>VUQG01001885.1:10458-21145 GCA_015106755.1 Etia nguti | reverse complement strand
AGAAAATAAAAAAAAAGTAAAAAAAAATAAAAAAAAAAAAAAAAAAAAAAAAAAAAAAAAATGAAAAAAAAAAAAAAAAAAAAAAAAAAAAAAAGCAATTAATCATATATGTAAAGTACATTGCTGCTAAACCCACTTTGGCCACTTGTGGGCAGCATACATATGCATCATTTGTTCCTCTTCCTCTTTCACATCCAGATGATACAGACAAACATTATCATTTATTTTACAGCATTTATTTTGAGTCCCGCGTTCGCCTTTTTGTCTTAAAATAACTCCATTATCTAATATCTAGCACTTCAGCTGCCAACTCTCCCAACGACATTCACTTACATAATCATTTAATCCACTGTTAATAAAAAATACTCATTATAGTGGCAATTTTCTCAGTTTTAGCAGACTAACATTAAAATACTCATCCTCATTTTCATGTTTACATTTCTTTTTAATGAATAAAATACTTCTGAAAATCATATTTCTTGCCTAAAGCATCTTAAGCTTTAGAGCCTCTTTCTCATCATACGCGGTCGCTTCCAGGATGTACTGGCCTTCTTGCCCAATTTTGGTGCTCTAAAAATCAAGCAAGAGGATTTTCAGCAATTTTAATGGCAGCAATGATCGCTCCAGCTAGATTTATCTGCACAAATATCCTCATGGACACACCTCTGACCTACAGAGATGTGCTAATCCAGAGTGCCACTGCCAAACTATTCTTAGTCTTGCCCTCCTTAGGCACACCAGTCAGAGCCAGGCCAAAAACTGAGTGCAGAGACAAAGACAGGGACACAGCAGTGGCAGTTTGTCACCTGCCCTTAAGTCAGTGCATTCGATGAAGTCAAACCACTTAAGAAGCCTCTACCTTTGAGTCACCATTGTTTCAAGGTGGCACGAATCCCTGGATGACACAGAAAAATTCCAGCTCAGCAACATAACCGGATTGAGCTGAACAACAAACATCACTCTCACGCAGAGGCTCAGGAATCTTTTTAAGCAGAGGTGAACGGGTTTACACTGACAGTGAAAGCAGAGATTAGATTAATTAGCAGTCAGCTGCGATCACACTGACTGATAAAGGCGGTCTGGTCTCTGGGAATGTGGGAGTCATTCAGTCGAAAAAGCACTGAAAGCTCTGAAATTGGCTCTGACACCATGAATGTAACATTTGTCACTGACCTTCACAGTCCAACCAAAACCATGTGGAGAACAACACTCAGCTGACTTATTGTTATTTAAACAAAAAGACACTTTTTCTATTTAATTAATTTAATTTAATATAATTTGCACTGTAATCATAAGACTGTGGAAATGTGGAATTTGGCCAGCAAGGAATGCTAAACTTGCCAGCATTGCATTATATGGACAAAAGTACTAGACCACATCTCTTAACCTTTGAATTCAGGCGTTTCATTCAGTCCCACTGTCATAGGTGTATAAAATCAAGCACCTGGCCATTCAATTGGTGAAAGAATTAGTCATTCTAAAGAGCTCACTGAATTTCAGCATGAAACTGTAATAGGATGCAACCGCTGGATTAAGTCAACTTAGTTACACAGCACGGCTGACGACTGCTAGGGGGCATAGAGTAAAAGTCGCAAACGCTCTGCAGACTCATTAACTGCAGAGCTCCAAACTTCCTCTGGCATTAACATCAGCCCAAAAACTGTGTGCTGGGAGCTTCATGGCGTGGGTTTCATGGCCGAGCAGTTCCTGTAGATGTAACACGTCGGTGGACCCGTACATTTATCTGCATATTGTATGTTTGGAAGTGGATGACTCCCTGGAAGCAGTGAGAAATGGTGCTACATCTTTATTTCCTACATCTTTTATTTAAAAATAATAACAGCTGCAGAAATCGCAAAATTTACTCACACCAGAATTAAAAGATTTCTCATTTTAAAGTAAGTGTGCTGATGAACTGAACTGGTAAACTGCCTCTATTACATAACTTGCCCGGAGAGAGGGAGGAAAAAAGCATGTCACAGCTATGAAACCGCAACAGGAAGTACAAAAATAGATGGCCAGTGATGCATCTTCCCAGTGGGAAGTGGGTCATTAAATTGTCATCAATACTGTAAAATACTGATTGTTCCAATTAATCACAGAACACAACAAGAGTGGCTACACCTCTTTATATTACAATTTAAGTGTCAAAGTGCTTAAAAAAATATAAACTACTCAATAACTGTGAAGATGTGAAGACAAGATATGTGAAAGCAAGAAAAGAAAGCTTAATATGGGGCTTATGCATTAAAAAATGCACAGGCCTCAAAACAGAAAGTCAATGAAACAAACTTGAAAAACACCTGTGAGCACTGCTGGCAAAGGTAGAAAAAAACCCTTCTGATTCATTGAATCAAAACTGAGGAAAGATGATCATTTCTCTTCAGCTGCATGAATGTGTTCATAAAATGACCTTAGAACAGGAGTTTCTATCCGCATGTCTACATGATTCAGTTCCTATGGAAAAGAATTACCAGAGGAATATAAGAAAATCTTATTCTGAGACTTTACAATGATGAAAAAAGAGCTATAGGAAGATCAGTAACCGATTAAAACTTAGAAGAAGCACAGATGGGCTAGTAATCAGGAAGTACAGGGCGAGACACAACACTGCTATTAGAGCCACTGTGACGTCCTAATAGAAATTATGCTGTACATAGTGCTTTAGTTGAACAACAAGCCTCAGAAAAACAGACAGGCATGCCCTTCAGACTTGGCAGATTAGAGATTATGACATGCAGTGCAAAAACAAAAAACAGAAACAAACAAAAATAAAAAAACAACAACCTCTGTTGATAGCTTTGTTTAAAAAGAAAAAACCTCACTTGCTGTCTGGCAAGATAAAAAACACACAAAAACACAAGAAGAAATTTACTGAATAATGGGGGAAAGCTCTTTCAGACAAAATACATTTTTAACACGATCTCCTGACAAATGAAATAACCGAAAATAAAATGTTTATTTCTAATACTTGGTTAAAAACACTTTGCTGTTAATGACAGCCAGAAGTCTTAAAATCTTGGACATCACCAGATGCTGGGTTTCCTCCTTTTTAATGTTCTGCCAGGCGTTTACTGCAGCAGGTTTCAGTTGTTGTTTGTTTGTGGGACTTTCTGTCCGAAGGGAAGTGAAATGCATGCTCAATTGGGCTAAGATCAGGTGACTGACTTGGCTCTTCAAAAATATTCCACTTCTTTGCTTTAATAAAATCCTCGCTTGCTTTGGCTATATGTTTTGGGTCATTGTCCATCTGAAACATCGCCCAATCAATTTAACTGCATTTAGCTGGATTTGAGCAGACAGCATGTCTCTGAACACCTCAGAATTCTTTTGGCTGCTTCTGTCCTGTGTCGCATCATCAATAAACACTAGTGTCCCAGTGCCATTGGCAGCCATGAACGTCCAAGCCATCACACTGCCTCCGCTGTGTTTTACAGATGATGTGGTCGGCTTTGGATCATGAGCTGTTCCACGCCTTCTCCATACTTTTCTCTTGCCATCATTCTCACCACTCCATTCTGATCTTGGTTTCATCTGTCCAAAGAATGTTTTTCCAGAACTGTGCTGGCTTTTTAGATGATTTTTAGCAAAGTCTAATCTGGCCTTTCTGAGGGTTATGAGTTGCTTGCACCTTGCAGTGAAACCTCTGTATTTACTTTCACACAGTCTTCTCTATATGGTAGACATGGATATCAAAAGGTCTACCTCCTAATTAGTGTTGTTCACTTGGTTGGCCATTGTGAAGGGGTTTCTCTTCACCATGGAAAAGATTCTGCGATCATTCACCAATGTTCTACTATTGTAGCGATTTCTTGGATATTTTTTCTATTTTTGCAGCTTAAAGATAGCTGGTTTCACCTCCATGGAGAGCTCCTTTGAACACAAAGGCCAAGGAGCTCTCCACTGTCTAATGTCTGGTCGCAGCAAAATCTTCTAAATACAAGAACCACACCTCAAATCAACTCCAGGAACTGCCCACACCTGCCGATGAAATTGAGTCAATTGAAAGCTGTGAGTCTACACATTATGTCCATGCCCATTATATAACTACTCGGAATATGTTTTAGTAAACAGGTTTAAAAAAAGTGGCATTTTAATCATAAACATAGTGCAATAAAGCAACAGAGCAGCTGTGAGAATCATCTCTAAAAAAATCCCCAATAAACACTTTTTTAGTAAAAAAAGAAAAAAAAAGAGTAAATACTGAACTGCTAACTTCATCATATGGACAGAGCTGTGCTCACTTCTGTTGTAAACATTATACATCAAGTCAGTTGGCCTGAAATATTTTACATAAATTACTCTTATCGAGCCAACGCCCCTTTGACAAAAACTTCACCACATAGCCGGATATCTGGAAAACTGCACCCATCAGCCAGGAGATTATAGAAGGATGTGAGATAAGATACATGACATTAGATTAGTACTTCTGCTCTGAGAGTAAGTGCTGGGGAATCTGAGGAGTATAATTGTGGGAGGCAAAGATAAGGGTGGAGCCCTGCTGTTACTCTCCTCGCACTCGACTGTACTAAACAGAGGTCTGTGGCATACGTGACACAAAGCTGGACACTAATTAAATGTACCACTCAAGTTTCAGCAACTCCCATTCCTGTGGATCGTTTCAAAGCTGATGAACAACTATTTTTTTCCCTAAATATGGACCAAAATTGCTTGGTTGAACCTTGTTGAATCTTTGCCACAAATAAAATAGGTCTTCTTGTGAATGAGATGTTCAGTCTCAATGGGGCTACGTGTAAAAAATAAAGGTTAAATAAATAAAAATAAAACCTCTCTAGTACAGGGCGGAACCTCCACTTGAAAGAAAACGGCTATTAGAAAGATATACCTAATAAAGTAGCCATAAATAACACTGAACCTTCAATATGTGGAGTCAAAACACCAGTGGGTGACTTCACGGTGCCTACATCCATCTTTTACACCCTCTGTGGCTGAGAAACAGGATGCTTTTCTTTCTCCGACCAATCATGTTACTATTTAACCTTATTATCTGTGATGTGTTCCATGAGCTGTTTCACATACATCAAATTCATAATAAGATATTAAAACTTACTATAATACTAACAACGTTCTCCATTTGCGTTTGTTTCACACGTCACGTCCAGTGTACATTGCCCATACGTAACTTTGCAGTCACTAAAAATTGTGTCCGTGATGGAATTTTCTTCTACACACCACTCTGAAAAAGCACTGCAGGCTAGTTATAATAATATTAAAGTATTCCAGGTTTGTCATTTTATATACACTTTCATTTTAGAAAGCCCTCTGCATGCTCACAATTGACTCACAGAACATGTTGTTCTTGCTAGGCTGAAAGTTGACTTGGATTGAAACCAACAACTACATTTTCTGTCCTTTCTGAGGGCAGAAGTCCATCAGTCGGGGCAACAGGAACTCTCTCACACTTAGAACAACAAAAACAAGCAGTTTCAATGGATGACTGGCACTGGCAGTAATGTGAAAAATTACTAACAGGCTGAACAATAGATGACTTTTGGGGACTGATGGTGGTGAGTAAGGGCTATGGGAAACGGAAGCAACGGAACATACGTCCACGTTACTGTGACGGGTGGGAAGCATTAAGGACGCAAACACACCGAAAAACAGCTGGAAAGGCTTGTTGTGTTTTCAGGAACTTTCTTCCACACAATAAGTTTGGAACAGACATACCAGACAGTACAAAAAGGTGAAAGGTGTCATGTTAATAATGCACCGACTGCACTATTTGATTTCTGTTATTTAAAGAGTTCACCTCATTTAAAGAGGTGGTAAAGCACATTGTTGATAAGTCAGGTTATCATACGTCCCATGCATCAACTCTGGAACACATTTCTCTGCCTATAAAGGCATGAATGAAACAAAGCTGGAGACTTCATAGAAGACTGCCGGTTTACATTAATTGGGGCTGATAAAAATTCATTCTTTGAGATTTATGCTACATCCTTTGATGCTGCAGTCACTTCTTATTTACAGCTAATGTTATTTCCAGTTGGGCACATGCCAGACGTTTCCGCCAAACAAACCGCTGTCAATAGCCCTGATCTACAGTCATCCTGTGAGTCACTATAGAAGACAACAACATTTAGATGGGTGCTAAGTAACATGATCGCATAAAACCAAAACATATAAAACAATCCAAAGTTTTAGCACTGCTGGACTTTCTCACTTCTAAGTGAGACTAAATTATGTTGGTGAACGAGAACTACATCATTGACTTTTCATGGTTTGCATTGACTTTCATGGAAAACGAGTCTTCATCATCACAGAAAACTGCTTTTGAGCCGAGCCACTCATATCTCTGTTAGTGAAAGTTACAGTTTTATTCTAACAGAGCAGGGTATCAGAAGGGGGGGGGGACAATAGCTGCCCAGTACAAGACGCATACAGTGCATGCCACAGGCAGTTACGTTTTCCAGAAACGCAGAGCAGTTTTCAGCTTTTAACACACATATTTTAGAAATCCCCCATAAATTTCTAACAGAAAGGTTCACCTGTATAGTGAAATTCTATCAAGTGCAGCTGAAGTAAGGTGCACTCGAAGCCACCCACACAGAAGAGTTATCAGAATCAGAATACTTTAGAATAGAATAATCCTTTAATTGTCCCACAAGGGGAAATTTGGGATAATACCTAAGGAAATTATGTTGGTTACAAGAAGAATAAAAGAATAAAAACAATAAGAATAAACAAAAATACCTATCAAGCTGGAAGACAATCAGAGTAAGTAAATTTCAGGAGGTTTTGAGATTGAGACAGGATTTGAAAGTGGAGAGAGAAAGAGCAAAGCTTTCCACTTCCAGGGGTTTGTTTTTGTGATACTATCCCCACTGAGCAAATTTGGCCCTTAGTGACAAAAAACTGTCTTTTACATGGTGTCCCATTTTAAGCCTTTTGGCAGTGATCTTTTGTGTGTGAGTGCGTGTTTTTAAGTGTTTTTCAACTGGACGTGACTAATAAGGGTTAGATTTGACTGAGAAACTTAGGACATTGCACACATAACAAGGCCCTAAGAAATACTCTGCTTTATGATCAGTGACACTCAAGAAGGCACCATAATTTGCTAAATAAACATCAAGATGTGTTAAAGAAGACTTCAAACTAGTGGCTGAGACCATAAACTCATTAGGAACATGTTTACTGAGGTCATAAATTGCGTGAGCAGTAAGATCATTTTCTCACACACTTCTGCACAATCACACATCTTTTTAAAAAAAATCAGCCGACACAGTCGCCACCTACTGCAGGTTTAAAAAGTTCTGCAACATCTTCCCTCGTTTGACCCTCAGAGCATGTCCACATTTGATACATAGTCCATGTAGTTTACTCAGTGTGCCACTTCTAGCTCAGACCTACTCAGCTACTTACACTCATCTATGCTGTTTAAACAAACACACACAGTCTTACGCTTCCGTCTTACCTTTTCAGCTCGGTAATGAGCAGCACGGTACATGGGATTCCCAGAGTCATGAGTGACAGTGAGTTGACAACAGGTTTTACAAAGGCCAGCCCCGTGGTGATCCCTGATAAGATGCCAATGACCACTTTGAATCTCGACCTAGATGGATTAATGAATACAACAGACAGAGATTGCTGCAGTACTCCATGGACACGATTGTGAAATACAGAGGGAATGTTTGGATGACTCAGATGTGTTACAGAAATTATTATAACCCACTTAAGGTGCACATAACAAACACGCTCAGCTCTAATCAAAAGACTGGGCAAAACAAGTCGCAGCCTGAAGTGAGAGCAAACAGCCGTGACAGCTTGGTGACAATGCAAGGAGAAGTAAAGACATGTGATCCAGCTTTTACTGGTGTCAGCTATCTTAGAAAGGCCTATTATTAAACAGGAGTGTCACAGCAGCTGAGATATCATGTGACAACAGTGAGCGCCAATACAGTAATGTACTAAATGCATATGCTACATATTTGACCATGTGAAGAAGAAAAATGTTTGCCTTGACTTGGACAGGACAAACCTACACTGTGTCTACTTTAGTGTTTATTTTTAATTATTGCATTATCAGTATGCATAACACAGCCACTTCCATCAGATGCCACCAGCTGTGAATAATTCCAGTCAGAGCTAAACACTTTTCCTCTCAGCTGCTCGAATGATAATTAAGAGTTAAGAGCATGAAGCATAGGCCTCAGGCCTGTTTACTGGTAGAGCTTCTGAATTAAGAAATCACTTAAACACAACCTGTCTTACAAAATGAAGTAGGCTAAATGATCTCAAAAACAAAAGGGCAATAATGTAAAACACACCAGCAAGTTCACCTCTGAATGTCTCAAACAACCCCAAAGTGAGGTTTTGGAGTGGCCTAGTCAAAGTCTGCACCTTAAATCTGATTGAGTTGCTTTGACATGACCTCAAATGGGTCGTTTATGCTCGAAAATCCTCCAATGTGGCTGAATTAAAACAATTCTGCAAAGAAGAGAGGGCCAAAATTCCTCCACAGTGATTTAAAAGACTGTAAATTTGTTTGATGATGGGAAATATTTTATTGCGCCAAATATGCAGAAAAAGAAAAACAAATTAGGAAAGGGGTAAATACTTTTTCAAAGCACTACATATCTACACATGCACATATTTTAAACTCTTTTTTTATATTAATAATGATAATAATAACAATAATAATAGTTGTTATCAACATACCGATCCCTCCTGAATATCCTGGGTAAATACCTCTTTGGAAACCACATGGCAATGGCACACATGAGCACCCATAATATGGCTAGCTCGTCCAGCATTTGGCCAAGAAAGCTGAGGGTGGCATGAAAATAAGTCGATCCAATACCTGGGAGAAAGAGAGAGACACAGAAGCACAGCGATAGATGTTTAAGTTTTGTATTCAAAGGGCAGGATAAATGAGACAGTCTGTGTTTTGTTACGTGCTCCCTCTCTCTTTTATAAAATCAGAACATCACTGAGAATAGCAAACGTAGAGATAAAATGTTCCCCCTCTAAAACGACGAGATCAAAACAATAACCTAAAAACAGAGCACAGTTGGAACGCCACAATCATCACACATCGAACAGGACAGGTTGCTTATCTACGATGGAAACTTTGGAAGCTGTTTTCAAGCTGCTAAACATGGATGTGGGTTTTAAGTTATTATGCAAAGTCATGTTTGCCAAATGTTTTACGAGGAAAGGCAGTCATTGTGTTACAGTGAATGTAAAGGCCTCTTTTGTTCATCTCGGCCTTTAATCTGCAAACAGTTATTTAGAAATGAAGCCTTGAAATGCTGCAGAGAGATGCAGCAGTCACTCTCCCCTCTTTGTTTATCACAGTAGAACAGACTTTTTATTATCAGGTGCAACATTTCAGCAGACTTCTTATCAAATGCTGCTCCCACTCAGTTGTTACTATTCGTGAAAACCTGTCCCAGTACTCACCCTAGGAATGAGAATGAGCCATACAATAAAAGACTTAAAGAAGCGTTCATGTAAATGAATCAGCAGCTACTTCATAATCAGTCAGGCAAAGAAAAAAAATGGCTAACTAAGGAGTGTTAGTTGGATATAACAGATATTTGAGTAGAGATGAAATGGTTAAAAAAGCAAAACTGGATGTTTTTTTTAAGACTGGTCCTTTTTTCCATTAAAAGTAAAAGTAGAATCCAGCTTCCTTATGACTTGACAGGATATGAATACGTTGCCTTCAGCTCAGTGAGGGGTGTAATTTCTTAATTTAAACCCTTAATTTACACGTGCTTATTTTTGATCTGCTGACAGATCAAAATATGGATGCAAAGTAGCCAAACTATATGTGCACACACTGCTGAGGCTAAGGCGAAATAAAAAGAAGCTGGATGTTGTTTTTGTACTAGAAACTATAAGCTTGCTTTTCTACTAGAGTCAAAGTTCACCACAACTGCTGAAACAGAGGAAAGGACATGAAACCATGTGACCCGTTGCTGGCACTGGCTTTGTTTTAAAAAGCCTCCAGAATCAAAGAAAAAAAAAAATGGATGCAGTCCAAGATTCACAGATAAGGATTTATGGTATGGACTAAGAATGTTATACTGTCTAAGAGGCTCCAACAAAGCAAGGAGACTGTGTTTATTCCCCTTTACATTGGACCACACAGGGGCCACAGAGGAAAACAAGCAGCTCTAGTTCTTTAAATCTGACCTACAGATCCTGCTACTTAGTCAGTTACGCAAATCTTGTTCAACTACTTTTTTTTCCCTGACACCCACCAAGGTCACCTCCTTGGAACAGAAGTGGGGTCGCTCTCGGGTTATCTTTGCTGACAGGGCAACCCAAGTGTTTGCAAAACAGCATCGATGGGAAAATACTCTCTATTGAACTGTGTACATGAAGAGGCACCATTAAAGGCCTAAATATTGAATAAGACATAATGAATTCAAAATTTAAAGACGGTGACAGAGGCCACAGCTGAGAAACTGTGCACCCCAACAGTGCCACTGCAGTACAAGTGTATACAGATCACTCCTTCGGTCTAAAACCTGGAAACTAGTTCAAATTAAATGTCCATCGTAACTGCTTAGAGACCAAGTCGACATACTTTAACCTTCTGGTTTGTACTAGTTAACGGTCCAAACCCCTCAAATACTTTGCTTACTGTCATAAAAAATAAAGGGAAAAAAAAGGTTTATTTTTTTTCCTGTGAATAAAGTCCTACAGGAATACACTT
>VUQG01001885.1:0-10438 GCA_015106755.1 Etia nguti | reverse complement strand
ACCCCCACAAAAATTTTTTTTTTTTTTTTTTTTTTTTTTAAATTGGTTTGTGTAAGGACTCTTTACTCAGTCCCTTAACCCTTACATACACATTAATTTGACCCGTTTTGACAGCAGTAAAATTACCTCAAATGGCCTTTTTTAGCTTCAAATTTGATAACTTTTGGCATTTGCACAATGACGGTAACGATGATCAACTAAATTCAAATATATTTAGATGAATATGGCTGTTATGTTTTCATGTCTTGGGTAAAGCTTGACATGAGTGTGAGATATTAGATGTTTTTCTCCACAAACAAATGTTTTAAAACCTAAAACAAAAAAAACAAAAAAACCCCAACAACAACAACTTTGGCTGCTCTCTGAAACACAAATTAAGGATTAGTCACACATTTTTTAATGACAAATACTATTTATTTACTATTTATTTATTTATTTATTTATTTATTTATACTATGAAGACAGTGAATATGAACAGTATGTTAGGTTTAACAACTTAACTCAAAAAGGTGAGCATTGACTTTAATTTAATGCAATCTGAAGCAGCAGCCCAGCTATAAAGGCCTCCTTTATGAATCCTATAATGCTCCGTTTCTTTTTACAGTCATAGCAGTGTTAGTGGTGCTTATGTACTAGACTGAATTATGCTGATATGGTTTTCTAGTGAGTCTCCTTATGTATGCAAAAAGTGAAGTCCACTACCTCTATCAACAAACCCACATATAAAGCCCCAAAATGAAAAAAAGATCTAACAAGGAGCCCTGCAACAGATGGTCATCCCCCCATGCAGATCCTTGATCTCAACATCTCAGAGTTAGTCTGAGATTAAAGGAAGAGACAGACTAAACAGCAGAAAACTGGCAAATCTTCCCAAGATGCCTAACAACTGGTGATCTGTATGACATCCACTATTTTTATTTATTTATTTATTTATTTATTTGAAGCCTCCCTATCTGACGCTTGCTTTATGCACCACGTGTACAGATGAGAAATGAAAAATAAATACATAAATACATAAAAAATTAAGGGTTAAGAGAGGTCAGCAGCCAACTTACCGACCACAACTAGCAGTATCCATATGAGGTAAATCCCACTGTTGAAATGTTTTGCATACTGGCGGAACAAGCACATTAATATCGGCGGCAAAACAAAAAACAAAATGTTGCTGATCTGAAATGATAAACAACAGAAAAGTCTTTGTCACTGATCCCGCAGCAAAGAGCCAGCAATGCCCGTCAAAAGTTGATCAGTGTGCGGGCCTCGGTGGCTGTTCACACACTGGCATCCAAAACCTCTAAACTGCTGCTAACAATAAATATCATGATGCTGAAGCTGAAAAGCAGCCAGACTGCTCAGCTAAGCAGTCGTTAACCTGGGAAGTAAAGCAAAAGAGCCATTAAACTACGAAAGAAAGACAGAAAGAAAGAAAGAAAACAAGCAGTGCAACAGAGACAACAGCGAGAAGAGGAAATGAAGAAAGGCTATGACTGTAAACAAAACTGTAATATGCAAAACAGCGAGAACAACAACAACAACAAAAAGCCCAGAGTCCTCAAAACCGACCGTGTTGTAAAACTCAGCGATGCTGGGGTAAATAAGGTAATTGCCTTCACACCAGTCCACCTCGGAGCTGCCAGCCTGCAACTGGTCCCAAAACATCACATTAACGTTACTCATGTCTGGACTAGTTCTGTCTGATGGACAGCGCCGAGCAGACAGCACGTAAAAACAACCGAGGAGGGGAAGTCGCTATCCGTCGGCTCGCTGGCTGCAAGCTAGATCCTAACGTCTGAGTCCTGGCATGTATCGGCCACCCGAGCTTGTGACACACTGGAGAAATCGCTATGGAGCTGCATTTTGAGCACGTCCTTCTTCCACAAAGCCTCCTGCTCGTCGTGACGCTCTGCCTAGTCCACTGACAGCTGCTCGGTCTGCGACTCAAAGAGTGCTCGGGCTGCAAGAGAATTCGCTTCCGCCTGCTTCCTTCTTCGGTCAAATGTAGGTCAGGAAGGAAGAGTTTAGTTATTTTTGTCATGGTAATTTAAAAAAAAGAGTGGTGGTGGGTGCTGCTGAGATACTTAAAGTTTGTATGTTCAAGTTAGCAGTAGTCAAAGAATACTGATACTTTATATTTTCTAGCAGACCTTTATATAAAGTGAGCCACATGCTGCCCAGTAGTTCAGCAGCTTGCTTGCTTTCTTTTTCTTTTTTTCTTCTGTCTCTAAAACAGAATTAGGGTTAATATCTCCTAATTTCGAGCTTTCTTTTTTTAAGTCACATTTTTTTTTCAATTTTGACTTAGTTCTACCTGTTTTGTTTTTATCAGCAACAAGCTTCCATACCAAACTGAACTAAATCCACAGTTTTATTGTTCTTTAAAAGTAGACTCAAGTAAGAAAAACAATTTTTTTAAAAATACAATAAAATCACTATTTTTTTCTTGATATGCTTTTTGTTTTTGATTATTTTCTATAGCTGTATGTTTTTTGTTTTGTGTAAATTTTATGTAATGTCCCTGGAAATTAGACGTTTTGCTAAAATGTAATGTTTACATGTTGTATTTTGTATGTATGTTGTATGCGTTGTCCCTGTTAAATAAATAAAAATAACAGAATACTAACAAAAATGACATATCTGTTACTTAATGCCTTTGGTGTGAAAGGTGGGTGATGTCTTTGTAAGACTTTAAAACTGATCTAAATACAGTTACAAATCCAAAATGTATGTCCTTCTTCACATTTTTTACATTTTCAAGAGCTATCAGTTGGACAGACTGAGTAAATTAGCAGGCCTTGTCCAACCTCTGTGCAATATGTTTGACACTCCTGGTCTACTCTTTCTGCTCAGTCTTGTGTGGGAAAGCCCTATTATTGTGCACACTCACATATATTGACACTGGTCAATACATGTGAAAGAAAGCTGTCTTTTACATTGTAGTGATAATATTTCGTTTAAAACGTACTATTCCAGAAATAGGAATGATAAACTGCTTTAATTTATCTTGTTTTCTTGACTTCTTGACTTGCCTTTAGATTGCACCTCTTTAAAAAAAAAAAAATGCCTTTGCTGTATTAATTAATAACATCAGGTTTTCAGTAAAGCGTACAAAAGGCCTGTCATCTCAGACTAAAAATGAGGAACTTTGTTCAGAAGCTGCATCAACAGCTAACATAGCTGCATGCCTATTTTTATCAGTATTTTTCTAAGGGTGTTGTACAAGTGAGCAGTTAATTATGGTAGCCTTTATCAAACTTGCTAAGTGTTTTTCAAGGAGATACAGTCTGTTTATTTTGAAGCTGATTAGGCCAGCATTCAAAGAACGTATCTCTCGCCCAACTGGGATGGGAATTACCTTACCATCTCAGCTCCTTATGCACTCTCTGGCACCCTCTGGCCGACGCATGCTCCGTGGCTCAATAATAATCCCCTCAATGTGCAGATTGTTTTAAATCCACAATACGTCCACTGTCACAAGGATTAATAAATATTCTATTCTTTGTCATTTTTATGTCTTTCTTTGAGATTTTTTCGTGTTATATTACCGAGTAATATATATATATATGTATATATATATATATATATATATATATATATATGTATAACTTCTGTTAAATTAATTTATTTAATTAGGTAATGAACACGATTACACAAGGCTTTATAGTATAACATATAAATTCTTGTATAACATAAATTAATAGTATAACATTTTCATAACCCTAAATTTTTCAGCGAACCAGTTATCGCGATAGCATTTCAGGTCTATGTGAGACCACGAGGCGGATATCCGGTCTCTTTTCCGTGGCGGACCGTCGGAGGGTCGGTTTGGCAAAATGAAGGTATCGTATTTCTTTAACTGTGTTTCTCTCTGTGTTGTCGCTTTCTGTTAAATATTACGATATGATGACAGCTGACAATGTGAACTTTAAAGCGGGCTGGTTTAAAGCAGAAGTGGAGGCTCGGCCGCTCAGGATGAGCTTTGATTATGATGATGAGAGCTAGCTGACGAGTCTGTCGGAGAATGCTGTGGAAACATGGCCGCACTCTGAGCGAAAATGTGGGTCCAGTTCAAGTCTCGTTGTACTCAAATAAAACGTTGTTAGACCTTTACCTCCTCTCCCCTGCACTGTGATAATGTTAGCCACTGAGCCGGCTGTGTCAAAAGCTAAAGCCGGAGTTTTCTGAGCTTTGAGCCGGCAGAGAAGCTAACAGGCCCCCGAGCCACCTTCTCACCCCCCCCGAATTCAAACGTTAGCTCACGCCAGACAGGCTCACGATATCGTAAACCGCAGCTTCACGTTAGCAACGTTTTTTGTTTTGTTTTTTTGTTTAACGACATCAAAATCATTGAAAGCTTTAGCTGCTCAGTTCGCAACATTCAATTGCACCTTGACTTGCGGTGACCTGTGTGCACATCCAGTAACGTGGTAATTGCTCCTCTTTTTTTCAGCTGAACATCTCATTTCCCGCTACTGGCTGCCAGAAGCTGTTTGAAGTTGATGATGAGCGAAAGCTGCGTACCTTCTATGAGAAGCGAATGGCCACTGAGGTGTCTGCTGACCCTCTGGGAGATGAGTGGAAGGTGAGTTTTTGTGCGATGTTTGGTAAATGTGTGGCGTGGCACACCAGCAGACCCTTTCTGACTGACCCGTAGTCGTTAAGGGGGGACAGCGTGTTGCCAGAGGAACAGTGGAGCTGCTTACAGATGCAACCAGCCCTTATAACCATGGCTGAGCGAAACGGGTTTGCTCCCTCAATTTTTAATGCAGTTAACTTGGATTATGTTACGCTGGATTATACGTGGGTGATTATGTGGAAAGAAAAGCTAGATGTGATCATGCCAAAAGTCTAGTTGTGTTTGCTGGTGAGTAGTTGGTGAGAATTTGACCTTAATCGTCTTGGCAGATTTGCTATGAAGTGAAATGCCTAGAAAGCATGTGAAGCAACACATGACTCTATGCTTTTTGCAGGGCTATGTAGTGCGCATCAGCGGAGGCAACGATAAGCAGGGTTTTCCCATGAAGCAAGGTGTGCTGACCACCGGCCGTGTGCGCCTGCTCCTCAGCAAGGGCCACTCCTGCTACCGTCCCCGCAGGACTGGCGAGCGCAAGCGCAAGTCTGTGCGTGGCTGCATCGTTGATGCCAACCTCAGCGTTCTCAACTTGGTCATCGTCAAGAAAGGTAACATGCTTAGTGCGCTTTATATGTCAAATTATTTTGATTATCTCTTTGAAGTCGCGTGATGCATGATGGCACGCCAGCAGACCCTTTTGGATTTTCCTGTATTCCTTAAGGGGGGACAGTGTGTGTTGCCAGAGTAACTGTGGAGCTGCTCACCAGATGCGACCAGTCCTAGTAACAGTGGATGGTTGAACTGCAATGCTCTCCCATTGTTTTAACTGGTGCCATAATAATGTGGTAAAAATTAAACTAGTATTTTTAAAGTTAAGGAGCTTGGAAAGAAGCGACTCGGCTTAAAGAGGTTTCTTGAAATGAAGAACTAGAAGCCTCTTGGATGAGAGGTGAAACATAAAGAACTCCTGTCACTTCCTTTCCAAGCTCCTTAGACTACCATGACCTTGATGACTGAGAAAATACACAGATATAATATTGTAAGCTTTCTCCATTTGAGTCTCGTTAACTTTTGGTTTGGTGTGATGCTCTGAAGACAAAACTAAACAAATGCATAAACTACAAGTGCTCATTTTAAAGTAACTCAGTTGAGTGGGCTGTTTTTTCACCAATGCTACACTAAGTTTCATTAAATTTGGCTAGGAAGTTTTTCTAGAATCTGACTGATGAGGTTTGCTGTCTCTGTTGTTCTGCACTGGTGGACAAATCATTTGTAATTTATTTAGATAAAACCTCATATCTTCCTGTAACTGCTAAGAAACTCAAATTCTGGTACACGGTGGGAAAATAAGACTCTGACATGTATACTTTGAGCGTTTTATGCCTGAACACTGGCCAAACTGGTGAGGCTTTTCTCTCGTTCTGTCAAAACCGAGCTTCACTGCTTTGCAAGTATTAGTTTGTTAAACAGTGAACAGAATAGTAAGTTCAGCCATTTGACACTCGTAGTATTTAGGACTGTTACAGTCCTGTTCTGTTGGTGCTAGAAATATTTGTAAGAATTCTTTAGACTTGATCATCGTTATCGTTGTAACTCACAGGTGAGAAGGACATTCCCGGGCTGACCGACAGCACTGTCCCTCGTCGCCTTGGTCCCAAGAGGGCCAGCAAGATCCGCAAGCTCTTCAACTTGTCCAAGGAGGATGATGTTAGGCAGTATGTTGTGAGGAGACCCCTGACTAAAGAAGGTAAGACATAGCCGGGGTGGTCAGTACAATGCTGGGATTTCTGGGAGGTGTAAGTGCTTTCTTTTCCCAGTTTGGCTCTTGTAGAGTTGGTTTAACTGGACAAACTCAACAGTGGCTTTTTAATTCCTTCCTTTTTTGAAGCGTAAGAGCAGGAACAGTTATAAAAACAGGTCTTCAACACTCGTCTGCCAGTGAGTGCATCTGTAGATGTTTTTTAGGACTGCATTATGTAAACACAACCTTGGTGAGATGAAGAAGATAGATGTGTTGTAAGTAACAAGCGTGAGGCGGACTAAAACTGAGTTGTGGAACTTTCTGTATGAATTCTGACCAGTGTATGTAAAGAAGTAATAAACATTAATTTCCTTGTGTAAGCATTTGGTTGTTCTATGGTTTGTGTGATGTCTGTGCTTGTAAGATTGTGTTTGTAGTAAAGCCAATTTGAACTCGTCACTAAAGAGAGTGCCGTTACATATAGTTGTGTTGATGAGCTCCCATGGTTATTCAAATTTGGGGTAAACTGGGATTAGGAACAAGCTGAAAAATGAATTTTATGATAATAAACTTGATTCAGCAGAAGTGGAGGCTGCAGGTAACTCCCAGGTGTGCTGTGCTGAAAATATTCAGTTGGTGTGAATTGTGTTCTGCCTAGTAATGAATCATCAGCAGGCTTTGATTAATGCAGGGTGCCGGCATTCAGACAGATCAAATTTGCTGTTTTTGTAGAATAGGAAAGTAAGGAATGTGCTTCCTTTGAGGTAGTACAGTATGAGTTGTGTGTACAGACCTAGAAACTGGGAACATTAAGCTTCTTCTTCATTACCACACTTGACCTTGAACTGTGTCAGTATTGACCCTTTCAATCCTCTCGCTTTGGTAGGTAAGAAGCCCAGAACTAAGGCTCCCAAGATCCAGAGACTGGTGACTCCTCGTGTGCTGCAGCACAAGCGCCGCCGCATCGCACTCAAGAGACAGCGCACCCAGAAGAACAAGGAGGAGGCCTCAGAGTACGCCAAGCTGCTGGCCAAGAGGATGAAGGTATGTGTTAATCTAGGCCTTTATTATCCTTAACCAGCTGCTGAGAATCAAAGATCACACTAGTCTGCTTTTGTCCTGTAGCTGAACACTAATATTTTTTTTCTAGTGGTTTAGATCAATGAAGATAATGTGACAAATGCATTTCTGGCAGGTGTGATATTTCCACTAGTGTTGGAGCGGCTGTATTACATCAACTACATTGTGTCTAACAACATATTGTAATTAATTTCCTCAAATAAACCTTAAGTTATGATTTAATCTTTATTCACTTGAAATTTAAAGTAAAGGATTGTGTTTTCTAGCAGTATAGTTTTGAGTTGCCTTTCATGATATAGCTGTAATGGCATTCAGCAGATTATGGTTTGCCTTTGAAAAACATTCAAAGAGCACGTGATGGCGAAATGTTAAGGAAACATAAAGTTGGACAGCTGACTGACACGCATTTGTTCTTGTAAACAGGAGGCCAAGGAGAAGCGCCAGGAACAGATTGCCAAGAGGCGCCGCCTTTCTTCTCTGAGGGCATCCACATCCAAGTCAGAGTCCAGCCAGAAGTGAAATGGAATCAAATAAAGTCATGTTTTGCTGAAACAGTGTTGTGCAGTTGTCGGTTATTTTCTTTTCCACATATCCGCCCATGAAGTGACGCATTAGAGGATTTTTGTCAGCCCCTTGCATTTCTACATGAATGCGTATGCAACAAAAAATTTTAGTTAGTGGTGGGTAATCTGGCCTGAGGAGTTTGAACTCTTGAGTTAGACTATATGGAAGTCCAGTGTAGAAATACCTGTTTTGTTTAGTTTTTTTCTGACTTGATGAGAGATAGTCAGGGAAACTCCACAGAAGTATTAACAAAAATATATATGAAACAATTTAGGAAAGTAGACACACTGGAGATCAAACACTAGGGGCTATCAAGGCTTGCCTTGATTTAGCAAGACGACAAGTGTGGGGAGAAGTGTTTACCATGCTGCTACTTCCACTTTTTCAAGTTTGATGAAAGGAATTTGTGGAAATTAGAAATGGGTCTACACGGAGCCTACAGCCAGGCATGATACAGCAACAGCCTCAGATCAGTGGTTGCTATTATGGAGTACTGCAGTAGTAGTTTTATTTTGTTTTATTATTTGGTATGAGCGAATTCTGGTTCACACTCCAAGCCAGTTGGTGGCGGTAATGCACCACATCGTTGTTTGACAACTGCCAAAACACAGAAAAAGGAGGAGGTAACCAATGAGAGGAAATTGTTCAAGACTCGGAGAGGAAGAGCTTGAGAGCTTAAGTCCTAGGATCTGGTGTGGAAACCCACTCCCTAACAACACAAGGCCTGACGAGACTAGCAATTGTGACCGTGGCTGCGGCTTTGGGCCTTGGATTGCAGGACAGAACTCTCTTCTGCCACTAGTCTGCTGCTGCTGCTGCTTTGGAGATAAATAAATCTTGTGTACCCTATTTTCAATGTGGCTGTGGTGGTTTCCTGATGGTCACTATTAGAACTTATTACTTTCTTGGACAGAGGCCATTTTGTGACCCACTTAACATATTTATTTGTGTTAATGAGCAGCTAAGCAGGTCTACCTAAGTTACCTGATTTTGGTCATTAGGCGTTTTAAAAAGTATTACTGCCATTTCTGTCTTTTTCTGGTGGTAAATTGAATTTATTTGCCACAGACAGTGACTAAATCCAATTTACTCCTAACCCCACTGGCCCTGATGTGAACCTTGGCACGCATACCTTTATACTACAGTTAAAGGTTGTTTTGTCCAAATACAGTAATTACAGTGTACAGTGTGTAAGATTTTTTTTTTTAAAAAACACAGCTCCATGGTCCCAGAGTTCAAAGACCCTACTGGGAACTTTTAATTGTAAAAGGGAGGAAAAGTCATATTTATTATTCTTCACATATTACACAGACTGTGTGCTGACTGAACAGGCTCAGACAGAAGCAGTGCAGTTCCTGGCCTATTTTCAAGCATCATTAAAGTTACAGCATGTAAAATCTCACCATTCTTATCCCTCCTAATTAAAGTCCATAAACCGAACTACGGTAGCTCTGCTAACTCTGGTAATTCTGACTGTCGTTCAGTAAATCTTTGCTTAATCTCGTTATTTGCTTTTTCGACAAGTGAAGTTACAAAAATCTCTTCAATCATATGTACTTTGGTAGACAAAAAAACCCTTTGTAGACTGTTTGGAGTAACTTTTCATAATGTGGGACTTTAGTCTTGAATTTTCAAAAGTGATTTTTTTTGCTTCTAGTTCTATTTTGCAACCAAAAATATTGTGGCAACACTGAGAAGACAAATCATTAACGGTGTGTGGTCAGCTACAGGTGATGGTGTGGCTGTCTTAGTTCTCTTTCTGTACCAGAACTTTAAAAAACGGACTCTGTTCTTCTGACCAGTTCTTGCCTGAGGTTCAGACCAGGAAGAACTATAATACTGAACCTGAAGAATGATCCTCCCACCCACCAGGCGGCGCCACTGGCAGCTGTGGGTTCACCACCTCCTGCTGAACTCAAACAACCAGTCCAGAGACAGACTCTAACGTAGCATCACTTTCATGGCTCACTCCTGAACTCCTGTGAACCGTAACGAGTGTGGCCTCTCTAAACATCAGTAACTAAGAAAACATGTCAGGAGGTATCCTAGTAATTAATGTCTTAATTTTTAGAGGTATTATTATTATTATTGTGCTTGGGTCTTTAGACTCTACTGGTTACACAGAGGTCTCTTCCTCTGGGCAGTTGGATCTTTACACATCCAAGGAAAGTGTGGATGTTCTGAGACGTGTTAAAGTAAATAAAGCTGCGTCTGCTACTGGAAAGTAAATAAAGGTAGCGTTGTGTTCAGAGTAAGATTTCTGTTTTTCAGATTTTGGCCATGTGTAACAAAGACATCAAAACAGTCAAATGCCATGTTGTTTTTACATACTTTTATTAAAATTTTCAATTTTTTATCATTCGAGTTATTTATTAATGACTTTCTTGTTACAAAAATAAACACAAAGAAAATGTGACTAAAGTTAGTTACTACATTACAGGTCACTCTTTAAGGAAAGTCGGAGTAGGGTAGTTTAAACGGGT
>VUQG01001884.1:2715-13172 GCA_015106755.1 Etia nguti | reverse complement strand
TTTTTTTTTTTTTTGATAGTGTGCAAAAAGACAAGCTGAAAAACTTTTGTCACTTGTCTAATCTTCCTTAATCTCTAGATCACTGTGGAAACAGCCAGTCATTAACTTGAAGAAACCTTTGCATTTTTGGAAAAAGAAAAACCCTTGGACTAATACTTCTGGAAGTAAACTTAATTTCAGCGAGAGTAAGGGTGGCCACTTCTTTTTCCAGTCTTTACACTGAGCTAACAATAGTTACGGTTAGCTTTCTCGTTAACTTTAACCATTGGTACAGTTAGTCGAGCATTAAGACAACAGCTGCAGTATCACATTGCACAAATGCTACATGACAGGTAAAAGTCCTGTTCATTTGGACGTAGCGTTTCCAGTAGGAGAAACTCACTGCATTCTTTTCCAGTCACCTTTCTTTCCAGTCACCTTTCTCACTCACTTTGTGTTAATAGACCTCTCTGTATTGAATCACACTTGTTATTAATCTCTGTCTCTCTTCCACAGCATGTCTTTATCCTGTTTTCCTTCTCTCACCCCAACCGGTCGCAGCAGATGGCCGCCCCGCCCTGAGCCTGGTTCTGCCGGAGGTTTCTTCCTGTTAAAAGGGAGTTTTTCCTTCCCACTGTCGCCAAAGTACTTGCTCATAGGGGGTCATATGATTGTTGGGTTTTTCTCTGTATCTATTATTGTACGATCTACTGTATAATATAAAGTGCCTTGAGGCGACTGTTGTTGTGATTTGGCACTATATAAATAAAATTGAATTGAATTGAAAAGTCACTCATCCAAGTGACTTCTTCAGGCTCAGAAGAAAACCAAAAAAAATGGCATTTTAAAAAGATGACTCCAGTGAGCTCCTAGATCATAGACCATTTCAAAGAGAGAGTGCCATGATCACAAAGGTTCTGTTGCCTTTGGTTTTTAATCTAGATTTGGGGATGGACAAAAAGCCCTGATCAGAAAACCCGAGACTCCTGCTGGTGAAATGGCTGCAAACGTTTGCTAATGTAGGTGGTTGGGTTATGCAGAGCCCTAAAGATGAACACCAGACCTTGGAATTGAATCTAAATTTGATGGGGAGCCAGTGCAGTGAGATCAGCATAGGTGTGGCATGAGAATGTCTGGAGGATCTGGTATGGAGCCTTGCAGCAGTATTCTATACAAATTCTAGATGATCAAAGGAGGTTTTACTGAGCTAGGTGAAGTGAGATGAAATAACAGTCTCCATCTCCACAAATAAAGATCTCTGTAAACAATGCACAAGTTACAAAATAATTCAGTTGTAGGATGTGTGTTTATTTGCACTCATAGAGGCACTGCAAATATGTTATGACGTTAATGTGTACACTAACGTGTGACCTGGTGCCCCAGCAGGGGTCTTTTGTGTGGCGAACATCCTGGCTTTTCCACTGACCTTTGTGGGAACGTATTCATCACAGTAAGAATTCGGCCTCAAACTGAGAGCCTGCTGGCTCTGTTTGTATATTTAACACGTTTTAGGAAACATACATTTAAATTGTATTGACCTTTTCACCTTTAAATGGTTTCAAAGACTCCAGCTGATTGCACTCGTTTTATTGTTATTATATAGTATAAAGGCATATTCTATGAATCTACACATACCCACTAAAACTACTATTTGGTGAAGCTGTTAACAACTTTTAAACATCTGAAAGTTGTGAATGATTAATGAATGGAAGCGACTGCGCTCATCTTTAACAAGCTGTTGTATTAGTAATCAAATCAAAAGGAATCTTAATAATTGAGGTTCAAGATATTCACCACTATATCTTTTTGAAACATAAGATATTGATATCGTATTAGCCGTGCATCCTTAGGAATAGCAGATTGTAAAAAACAGATCTGAAACATGACACTGACGACACAATCATTTTTATGTTACTTATGATACACTGTGTATCTTTTCAATGACTGAAAAAGGTATTACTTTTACCTTATTTGCTCTAAAATGTACATCTTTTAGAGCAAAACCTCTTTAGTTTTGAAGTTTTATGTATGCATTTAGCCAAATTTGTATTTATATTTGACCTAGGTTACATTAAATTGTACTGTGTTCGCAGCGTAGTTGATTTCAGTTACCAGTCTAGCCTCTTGTAAAGAAAACAGGTTAATGCTGGACTGCATGACATTCAAGTTATAATTGGAGGAAGGAAATGGACTGGTTCTTATATAGCACTTTCTACCCTGAGCACTCAAAGCAGGTTATACAACTTGCCTCATTCACCCAACCACTTTTTTCCATTTAAGTGCCTTTTATCTGAGATTCATACCTTGGCAGATGATTTGGAGAGCAACAACAATATTTGGCACACAGACTTGAACAGACAGTGATCGAACCCCCAACCTGCCAATTGGTACCTCTGAGGTCTACCTCCTGAGCCACAGCCACCCCGTCATGATGTGAGACATTCATAATAAAAACCATGAGGAAAAATGAGCACTTCAGACACTCAAAAATGAGTGTCTGAAGTGGACTAAACGCAGAACACTACCCTTTGCACTACACCTCTGTGCACACTGGGTGGCAGGGGGGAGCCAGCATGATTAAAGGCACTTCATGTCTTATGGCATCTTGTTGACATGTTGCTGTTTTTGTTTTTTGTTTTTTTACAATACTTTGAGCCGTACACATGCTCAAACTCCACAAAGTCACTGCATTCTTTAATTGTTCTGTCCTGCATTATACTTCTGTCGTGGCTATGATGAACTTCAAGCTTTGCAGTAATGCAAAGACATTCAAATAAGAGTGCAAGAATGGGAATTTTTCCTCATGGCTGTTGACAATGAATAATCCGCATTTTATGTTTTCTACTGAAGCCACACTCACAAACTCGGAGAGAGACTGTAGAGATATTCACAACTGTAGAACACAACACGGGGATGTGCTGTCCTCCTTCACCTTAAGGTCAATACAATTAGTGTAATTAGAAGGGTCCCCAAGGTGCGGGGGCTGATCAGGACAGGGTGGTGTTGGGGTGGGGGTCTGTGGTGTGTGTAGGGGGGAGAAAGGACGGGACAGGCCTTTCCTCAGGAAAACATATCACCTTCAACCACAATAGGGTAAACCGCAGGAAATCAGGAAACCGCAGGCAGCAACATTGCTCTCTTGAGTCAGTGAGGACTTTCAGACACGCTCTCACACTCATCACAGACACTCTACAGCCTGGCAGCTCGTTCAGCCAACACATTCCAGGATGACACTGGACTGAAACACAGCAAGGCATCGTCATCAGGTAAGCCTGATCCTCTGCACTCATTTATTCTTTCATACTGACTGTTTCCGTTGTGAGAGATATACAAGTACAAATGATTGTTTTTATGTGGAAATCATTGTGTTTGGCTGTTTTTCCTCACCTCTGTCTGTAACATATATACTTAAAGGTGGGTAGTCATTTTTTTGTGTTTAGAAAAACCCCCAAAACTGATTCACTGTTCCTCCTTTACTTTTGCATTTTTGGAAGTGTTTCCCTATCCTTTACTCTTGTGAAAGTATGGCTAATTACTCAAACAAACAAACAAACAAACAAACAAATAAACAGCTTAAAAAAATCAAGAAAGAAAATCAAGGAAAAAATTCATACACAATTCATATTTGATCAACCCACCAGTTGCTAAGTGTAATACAATGCTGATGTCTAGCTTTTGAGTGTTTTCCAGTCACATTGATTTTATGAACTTTGAGGTCATCTTCTTAAAAAAAGACACAGCTGATAAATACCATTCCTACTCTTGTCTCCTTTCTTCATCATGAACATTCAGTATTATTTCTCCATGTAGACACTAAAGGATTCAAATGCCAATGCATGATAGTAACCACCTCAACCACAGTCATTGTACTGAATTTTTACCAACAAAAGAACGATTGTTATCACTATCTGGAGGTTGGCTGTTCAGTTAGCAGAAACAAAGATGAACAAACAAAAGGAGAACTCTCTTTCACTGCCATCAAAGCAAAAACATTGTTCCCCTCCTACTATTTGTTCTATCCAATGTCATTATTTAAAAATAAAGTCTATGTAACGAGTAAAATCTCTGATTGAAATGAGCTTGGCATGATAGCGTACAAGCTGTAGTTACTATTAAAGCATCTAAAGTATTTTTTACAGCAGCGCATGCAGTATGAAACTAAACACTGCTTTTTGTTCTTGGTCACGAAGCAGTAGCCTCTCGTTATACTGGAAGTGAAGAGGGACAAAGTATATGTACTAAATTTATGAAAAAGTACAAATGAAAGAAAAACATACTCCTGGGTTCCAAAAAAGTAACCACCACATCTCACCACAAGTAATCATATGAAATATTATGACCACATCATAAGGCAACCCCCCCCCCAATAATGTAATACAGCCAAAGCAGAAAAAAGGGAGAGTCAGACAAAAACAGCAATAAAATTATTATCAGTCACATCTACTGTAGGCCTAGTGTTAATAGGATATTGAGTCAGCAGGGGGTGCTTTTTGCCTTCATTCCTTTTTAAGATTCTGTAAAAAAAAAAAAAATCTGATTTGCTTATTGAATATACAACACATGAGGGCAGACAATTTTATGTTCCATTTTTTTCTATGTATAACAGCACAATGGCTTGATTTTTCTTTTTGAAACTGGAAGTGAAAAACAAACTTTAGATACCTTAATAAGTAGTAAAGTTGTGGCCATTACTACTACATGAGCACCGACAGCACAGAGCACTCAAGAACTAGCTGTCCTGTTTCTCACCAATAGCCCACCCAGGGCTGTGTGCAGTCTTGCGTATATTAGTAAGGGGACGAGCCACTACATATCACCTGAACAGCTTCATTGCACCTTTGCTTCTTTTCTCTAAGTCTTTGTGACTTGTTCAGGGGATGAAACGGCATTCTTCAAAAAGATATTCCATCACTAGAGAGCACTATAACAGCACTGCTATAGGATATACACTATCCATTGTGTTGTGTTCTGCTTACTATGAAGGTCGAATATATTTCACATGAAAGTATTCAGGGAGCTCTAATGCCCTATTGTTGTGGCTTTGGCTTTTTGTCACTCCCACCAGGACAGAAATGTTTCATAGAAGGATAAAGGTGAACATTTTGCTCTGATGTTCCGTGACAATTCCCTACAAGGCGACGAGTGGCTCCAGAACTTTATCAATAAGTTGCCCACCACAGAGTCACCAGATCCCATCACTTTAGGGATCAAAAGTTCTACTTTTTTCTTTAATTTGTCACATATTTGAAACTAATGTGACACTACTAGGCTTCTCCGTATGAAACTGACTGTTTGTGTTTCCCTGGAAACTGTTTTGTCACTAAGGTGTAAATAGGGCCAACAAGAACAGCAAAAACTCAGTTTCATCACCACATATTAGATCTGACAAAACTTTACAAAATAACTCTTAAAGAAAAAAATGTGTTTTAAAGTTATTTTAACTTTTAGTTTAAAATGAGTTCACTTAGAAGTAGTTTGAAATGAAACCTCTGATCCAGGACTGTTTTTGAATTCTTTGGGGCATGAAATTATATAATTTTGCTCCTATCTTGGTTGGTTATAACCCGGGTATGTCTGGCACTCATGTCCTGGTTAATGTTAACTGTGGTTAATGTTGGCGGATCTCTGTAGGTTGTGTTTTATCCCAGTTATTCCATCCTAAGTATTTCAATAAAATCAAAACTAAAAGAAAAGAAAACATTTTTCCTGCATCTTACACATTATCTTTGTTTTGCAGTTTGTTAACGTGTTAAATGCAACCATGCCCATTCTGAAGAAACTCCCAGGAAGATCCAAGAGCTGCCACGAGTTCCCAAGAGTGAACGGTGAACTGATTCTGCCTCGCCTGGACTTAGACATCAGGGACTTGAATGAGCTCAAGGACCTGAAGGAGCTTAATGAACTGAAGGATCTAAACAAGAACCTGAACCCCTTTGAGGATGTGGACCTGGGTGATGATGATGACAGGAACAGAGGTGACATGGGCCTCATTATGGGGGAGGTCAGGGGTAACCTCCAGCTGAAGTCCTCCTGTGATGGTGAAGAGGAGGAGAACGAGGTAAATGCTGGGAAACACGGGGCAGGGAATCCTAAAGTGAAGCCACTGCGGGGGACCCTTGAGCGGATCTGTGGAGTGTCTCCCCTTAAGACCCTTGGAAAACTGGGAAAGGGGCTCCGCATATCAGGACGGAGTGTGTGGGGGAACAACACCCCACACTACAGCCCTGGAGACTCAAATACACTACCATCAGAGAAAGAGAAAAGAAAAGGACTACGCAGGAGCTCAGAGGGAATAATGACCCTGCTTCGGTGAGGAGAGATTTGGAGTAGAAAGAAGGCAGTTTTTAAACAATTTAACCAGTGGTACAGTTGTGGTCAGGAGTTTACATACACTCATCATAGACCTAAATGTTCTTTTCCCCAGCTGTAATCATTGAGCTCAGCATGATTTTGTAAAGCATGACTTTCAAAATTGGGAAATTGGATTTTCTCTCATACACAAAGGGGTCAAATGTATACATATAAGCTAAAATATATTCATACACTCACTTAAATCTTTTAATAATTTGCACTGAAAGTTCTACATTGTCTTTTAACTTGCCAAGGCCTATTAACTTCTCATTAGTGATCATCATTGACTACAACTGGTAGTTTATCTTTGTCAGCACAAAAAGGATGTGTTTCACAGCTCACAGCACACATGGGATTAACTAAGATAAGATAAGATAAGCTTTATTAGTCCCACACGTGGGAAATTTGCTAATACTCATAACAATGGGAAAATCCAGAGAAGTCTGTGGAAAAAGACAAATAATGAGAGCTGTACATTTACAAAAGCTGGGAAGGTCTCTTAGTCATTTCTAGATGACTGCAGATTCTGAGATCATCATTTGAAAGAACTGTGCCCAAGCACAAGTTATAAAAACAAAAATTGGTTCTAATATTCAGAAACAACCCTAACCATAACCCAGGAACCACCAAGGGTCAAGCCTGCCATGAACTCAAAACTGCTGGCAGTGAACCGAGTTTTACATCTCAAGGGTAAGTGAAATTTGTAGACATTTGTAGCTCCCTTTGTAGACGAGCCAAATGCCTTCTGGGGAAGTTTTATTGTCAGACAAGACAAAGATTGAGCCACAATGAAAAGAGCTATGTTTGGAAGAGGCTTTCAAACCTAAGAACACAAGTGGTCAAGCACAGTGGTGGTAGCATCTTGCTTTGGGGGTAGTATGGATATATTGCACAAAGTTGATGGAATAATAAGGAAATTGCCGTTGGTAAGCTACTGTTTGCTTTGAGTGCTCAAGTAGAGCAGAAAACCACTATATAAGAACCAGTCCATTTACCATTTACCAAATAAACAGCCAGATGCTTTAAACCTTGACACAACTGGGTGTTCCAATGGGACAATAATGCCAAATGCACATCAAAAATGGTTCTGGAATAGGCTAACATTAAGCTTCTGGTATGGCCTTCCCAAATCCCCGACCTCAACCCTGTTGAAATATTTCTGGACTATGCTGGATTTGGCCAGGAAACCAACCAATTTAAATGAACTTTGCTAATTCTGCCAAGAGTAGTGGTCAAATATCCTGTAAGAATTATCCCAGGAGCTTGTTGATGGTAATCAGAAGTTTAGGCACAACCCGCTAAGCAACATTTAACCAAATATTAGTGGGGCCGTCTGAATTTATTTAAGCCTGTGTATATGCCTTTGACCCTGTGTGGATTAGAGAAAATCCAAAATAAATTCAAAATTGTTTTTGAAAGTCATTAAAGATTGAGAACTGCAAAAAGAACATTTCAGAGAAATCATTAAAAGCCCCCCAAATTACCGTGACATTCACGACCATGACGAGTGTGTGTAAACTTCTGACGAAAACTTTATGTCACTTATGTGAAGAAACTGTATGCCTCATTGGACTCATGTGATACCTTTGATTGCATTAATGACACAAGGTTAAAAATATTTTTTCAGCGACTGAGAATAAAAGTCCTGTTTACTGGTCAGTGACAGAATAACATATAGAGTCCTTATTTCCTAAGTGGTTGTGTAATTTGCAGTGGTAACTTGTTGATCTAAGGAACCTCTTTTGTTTTTCAGTGGCATGTTGTGTACTTGCTGTCCTCACTCAATGGGACTATTTTTAGCCGAGGTAGCCACACACGGCAGTAACACTGTGTGAATGTGTGGCATTCAAAGCATAGGTGCTCCTAGGAATTCTGTACAAGACAATACAAACCTAATGCACTCATTAAAAGTCCTTGCATCATTTAGAGCCATGATTTATGTTCTTTGTTGTTGCTGTGGATGCTCTGCAGCTTCACAGGTCGACGGAGGGAGGAGCGCAGAGAAAGCCTGCCCTGTGGAGACCTGAGCGTAGGCAGTGAGGTAGAGACTTCCAGGCGATCATCCTTCCTCAGGATGGTCAGTCTGGGCAAGCTAAAGAGGGAATCCATGTCAGACAAGGCATCCCAGGAGGCGGAGGAGGAAATGGAGGAGGAGGCAGAGGATCCAGTAGTGAAAACCAGAGAGCCCCTCTCAGGTAATGATTAAGAGGTTGAAAAAAAAGACTTCCCAAGTGACCCTGATGACTTTAGCAATGAATCCACATAACATTAGACAATATTTCAGGTCAAACTTCAACAGTAGTTGTTGAAACCTAGACAACCCTCTGATGAGGTTAAAACTTTCCACTTGGGAGCCACTGCGTTCACTTACCAGCACGCTGAAAAGGAGAGGAAGTAGGGTCAGAAATGTTCTCCAGCTTCCTCTAGATAATTCAGTCCAGCTACTGTTTGCAGACTCCGGCAGGGAATTTTATCAGGAACAGAGGAATGTGCAGACAAACCTGCAACAAACAGGCGAGATTGTCGGCCAGGTACATGCACAGCTGCTGAATTAGATAAGTCCATTAACGTATTTGTTACTAAACCTGTTACCTCTAAACTTATGTTTCTCTTCTGGTTTCCCACAGTTCTGGAGATCTTACAGCTGGTCAATCACAGGGACCTTCTCCTGGCTGACACACACATTCAGGAACTGGAGCGAGAGTGTGAGCTCCTGTCTCTCCTGCCAAACACAACTCCTCCTACCCTCACTCCTACCCTGTGTCCCAGTACCCCACCCAGCATGTTGCCTTTGTCCTCTTCCTTAGATGAGTCCCTCAGCTCTAATGCGACTTTGGACTCAAGCCGGAGAAAAGCTAAGGATGTGGAGCTCCTGTATGAAGCCCTTCAGAAGGAGATGTGGGATGTGGTACGGGAGTCACTCCGCCAGCCTAGTGCTGGCCCCAACCTTGGTCTGGTGGTGCTGGTAATCCAACAGGAGGAGCATGCTGATGCCGCCTGGGCTCTGAGAGAGGAGACTAAGCCAGAGCGAGAGGTCCCCCGCATTCAGCCCAGCCAGCGTCCCCGGCGACTGAAGATGAAGTGGAGGCAGGCTGTAGCGGAGGCTGCAGACTGGAGCCTGCCACATCAGGTAGACACCCAAGCAGGCCAGTTGGCCTCATACCTGGAGCGCCTGAAGTGTCGAATGGTGGATGATCTGGATGCAGCGAGAAGGAATGCAATATCCATTTACCCAGAGGAGTTTGCAGCCTTCCAAGTGTATGTGGAAAGTTACCATCGAGCCGTGGCCAAACGTCTTCGCACTATTACCAGTGGCCCACTGCAAATCACAGACGTATACTCACTACTTGACTGGTTCTACAACATCTACAACAGGTTAGTAATGATTGCCTGCTCCAATAACAACACACACAACAAGCTTTTATTACTAGTTATATTTCTTGATTAAATCTTTCCCACTAGGGATGTCCTAGGAACTATCGGCACCACCACACCCATCAACTACAGCACACTGGATGGTATTCTGCCTCAAGAGACAGTGGATCGGCTGGAACAAGACTGCATTAGTGTAGTCAGGGTGAGAAAAGAGTGTTTGAATGTCTATTGCTGGGAAAATGTGGATAAGAGATGCATTTCAACGTCCTGCTTTTTCAATTTTCAGGATAAGGTGACAACAGAGCTGATCCATGTGCTGGATGAAGAGGAGAGGCGATGGGCCCAGACTTTGCACATAGAGGAGTATCAATCACACCTAGCATGCTCAGTAATCCAGGTACAAAGTCGCACTATTTCAGTAACATTTTTCTTGAATGAAACCTCTGTCTTATCACACGTCTTTTACAATTTCAGAGGGTAAAGGTGGATTTGGACAGATCTACATCTGTGAACCAGTTTCTAGGAGCGAGAGTGGCTCGCTGCAGTCTCATTGGATTGGCTGACTTCATTTACAGGTGTGTGGACAGTAGTTTAAGGTTACACAATTCTCACACTGTTATATATATATATATATATATATATATATATATATATATATATATATATATATATATATATATATATATATATATATATATATATATATATATATATATATATTTTTTTTTTTTTTTATATTTTTTTTTTTTTTT
>VUQG01001883.1:0-19477 GCA_015106755.1 Etia nguti | reverse complement strand
GGGGACTAAGCCAGGCTGTCTTTCCTAATGTAGCGCAAGTGATGCTAAAAGGTTTTTTGGACCAGATGTAAACAAATCACATGTGGGATTTCCTGGTGAGGAAAGTGGGGCAACAGCGAACATCTCATTTGCACAGATTGCAGGAAACATCTCAGACTCAGTTAACGACCTCTCTATGCAAAGTAGAGGTCGCCAGCATCAAAGCAACGTGTCTGAGTGGTGAGCCATCGATGAGTCAGCCCATGTCTGTTTGAAGTGCGTTTAATACTCATATCAACAACGTCTATATTTGAGTGGCGTGCCATTAATACACTTGGACAAACACTTTTATCTTCAGTATTCTGATTGGTGATTGCCCGACTGCGGTTTGAATAATACCAATTATAATCAGCCTCCAAAAAAAAAAAACCCCACAAAAAAACTGATGCGAGAGCACAAACAACAACAACCACCTACAAGCGTTCAGAAATAACAAATACAAATATGCTTTAAAAACATACTGCCTCACTGTGACAGGTTTACAGGTTACAGGCAGATGTGCTGCTCAGCTAATGGGCCTTTCATATAATTAACTGTACAGATGGAACAACAAGAGTAAACAGAAGGGTGTGCAGGTGTAGGCAGGGTATCGTAACCTATCAATTTATCTCATATTCAGATGGACGAGATACTCAGAGGTAATAAATACAAAAATAAATGCATTATCCTGTCCAATAAGCCACTAAAAGCAGAAATCTATTCTTGGGTTCTACTCGAGTTGGATTCGTATGCGAAAGTATCGTTGGGCAACCGGTCCCTTTACATATCACAACAATCCTTATTTATTGTGTCCCAGAAAAGAAGTTCCACTTTAAGATATTTCTACCCTGCAGCACACACACACACACACACACACACGCACACGTCTCTGTGAGTACCTAAAAAGCCAGCATGCGCAGCTTGAACACTCATATTTAATGCATTCCGTTTGCTCGTTGTGTGTTGCGTGCTTGTGTACTCACACGTTCTCGGGTATGTGTAAGAACAAGTAAATTAAGACCACATCATGCCAGCACAATAAAGTCTAGCGTGTTTGCTACATTCCAGCCCCCGTGTGCGCACAGTTAGTACACGCCGGTTCGCGCACACATTTGGCCGCAAAGCTCCACGGCTACATCTAAATAAAGCAGATGAATCGCAGCTCCACAGTCCAGTAAGTCTGAGTGGCTCATGCCGGCACATTGTTGTGAATCAGCCACCCTGTCAGAGCGTACTGTGCCCTTCTCCCCTCCCTTTCTTAACAGTCCATGTCACCCAACTCCCCCGCCAACACCCATACACACAGACTGAAATCTGTTAGCTGCTGCAGTTGGTGAGCAGGTGCTAGCGTGGCCTGGAAGCGCCCACGGGGCTCAGAGGCCGCAGACAGACACCAGATCGACCGCCAGTTTTTCTGCATTCTGCTCGACGGCGCCCGGCTTTAATTATTATTGGCCGCTGTAATTAATTACAGAGCCTCTGAGCGGCTGGCGGCCATAATCCAGGATCACTCCCCGACTTCAGTGGTGTCATTTGGCGTTTCAAACTGCACCGTGTGGCTGCTGTCGCTCGTGTTGGTGTCTCAGAAAGCACACGGCCTTGTTTTTTGTTTTTTTTGCAGCAAAATGCGCGACAGCTGAGCCTGCGGCGCTGCTGAGTCTTACATTGGTCTCAAGTCTTTCAGACTAGCATATGGTCCGAGGTTAGAACGACTGCTTTATCTTAGGTTTTACTTTAAATGATTTAGCTGTTAAATTAAGTTGTCAATTTAAACTATGCAATTGAATATGAGAAGCACACTTTATAGTCATTGGTAGCGCCTACTGTTGGCCTGAAGGGGCAATTATTCATGTCGGGAGCTATAAAGATTATGGGTTTATGAGCAGGGGATTTGTCCTCTCCTTGTGGTCAGAGGGCTGCTGCTGTCTGCCCACACACCAAAAAGAATACACAATACACACACACACACACACACAGGCGGCAAGATTTAGGAGAAAAGTAGATGAGTATTGAGCACGGAATATATCTCGTCGAAAACTGCACCCAGGGGGGACAGAAGAGAGCGAGTGCGGGCCAAAAAGAAGGCAAACAAAGGAAGCCGGCTGAAAAGGAAAGATTTTTTTTTAAAGAAGGAGAAGAAGAAGAAAAGACGCGAAACAGTTTTAAGAGGGATGTCGAGCGAGGTGGAGGCGAGGCCTGGTGGAGGCTAAATTTGCGTCATCTTTTTAAAAAGCTGGTTTGCCGCCATGCTCGTCTTCACCCTCTCCTCATCCTCCTCCTCCTCCTCCTCGCCCACCCCTTTCAGATTACGGCACGGGTTGCGAGAGAGGATCAAACAAGCCGCGCTGTCTTATTCATTTTTTATCATCCCTCCTATTCACTGAGGAGGGGAAGGAAAAGGAGGAGTGAGAGGCAGCCACACTGGGAGACTGGGGGAATGAAGGGAAAAGAAAAACAGAATAACCTACTTTTTGCCCCTCCCCTCTCTGGGTGGATATGTCGGAGCTTAACGAATTACAGACACACATGGACACTCGTGTGCAATCGCTGCACTTGTAATTGCTCCGGTTGGTGCACGTGAACAGTGGAGCGTGGATCCCGGAGGTGGGAACAGCTCTGAGAGAAACAAAAGAGTTGGCGGGCACACACCCTCACCGCTGGCACCGCGCAGCGTGCCGCTAAGGATTGAGCGTGACCTCGCCCCCCGAGCCCCGAGCACCAAGTGGAACGAGTCTCTCAGGCCTCGTCTTCCTCGTGCCACAATCTTCAGTGGGTTTTTGCACTCGCTGTTTAGCGGTGGAGCTGTGACTCTCCGTTGGCACCTCATTATTTCCTCGGGCGCTGAGGGGCAAAAGGCTCCCGATTCCTCAGATGCACAGATAGAAAGAGAAACGAGTGATAGCGAGACGAGGGAGGCGGCAGTGCCATTCAGTTTCCCACTGTGCTGCGCCGCGCTGCCGAGACACCTCAAACATGTCACAGACTCGCACATACAGATTGAAGTACAGTAGCGGCAGGAGGAGGAGGAGGGATGAAGAAAAGAGGCAGAGGGAAAGGGAGGGAACAGATTAGAAGAGAAAGAAAGGCAGAGGCGGTGAAGAGGGGAAAAGACAAACTGTCTGAGATGGATTCCAAGAGGGAGAAAAGTGTCGGCTGAGAAGCGAGCAACAGCGGAGGGAGGCGTGGAAGGCAGGCAGAGAAGCGGGAACAGAGTGAAACTTTTTGCAAGAGCTCGCTTTGCCAGCGAACCCCACAGTAGCTGAAGCGATGCCGCAAGTCTCTCTGTTTGCGGCTGCCAGTCCAAATCAGCAGACCTTATTCTGTCATTCAGAGCTGCAGGTATTCAGTCCTAGACTTCCTCCACCAGCTACACACATGCAGCCTAGATAAATGCACCCCAAGCCTGGATGGTCCGACAAAAAATATCATGACAAGCTTTAGTTTCAGGTTCTGTTTTTGGATCAGGCTGAACCAAAAGTGGCTCTGTGTGTTTGGACTCTTAAAAGCAAAAGTATATAACATGGATATTACCATGTCTAACCTATCTCCTGCACACGTGACATGTTTAGTTGACTAGTCCAGAGTTCCTCCAAAGGCCAACTGTAAGCATGATTATTGCCTTATTGGACATTTTTTGCACTTATTTAGCACACTGGAGAAGATTTTTCTCCTTGTCATACCCACATCTATATATTTTCCTTTGTGGTAGAGCCTTTTGTTTCATGTTGGAGAAAAGTACGGCACCTTCACCTTATTTGGATGGCAAGCTAGCATGTGAGTCCTTAAACTCGTTACCATGTGAGGTGGGAATGAAAAGTTTTACATGTCTGCCCAGAAAAAAGCTAAAAAATATATATAGCTGATTTGAATGTGACTGGTTTCTCTTTCAAGTTTGTCTATGGACTCTCCTCTGGGCGCTGGAGTGCTAACGCTATTCCACAGTGTCCAGACCAAAGGTGGTGCAACAGGTTAGGAATGCAAGCAGAAGCACAACAGTGGGGCCACTGGGCAGAGTCATGGTATTCTTGGTACAAGCTGGGGTGTCTGTAGATCAGGTCGTCTGCCAATTGAAAGGTTGCTGGTTCAATCCCTGGCTGCTCCGGTCTGTGTGCCAAATAGTCTCGGGCAATAGTTCTAGTTCAACCCTAGGCTGTAAAATCTGAAACATTATTGCAGTTTGAATCTTTTAAATATTTCTTCCCGTTTCCAAGTGAAAAAGAACAATGATCAGTACAACAGCATGTGATCATCACTAACGCAGGAACAGGCAGCCTAAAAACAGACAAAAACCCCCCACAGTTTGAACAATTTTACAAAAGAAAATCTTCAAAGTGACATTTCATTTTTATCGGTCAGCCATTTATGATTTTAAAAAGATTCAGCTCATTTCTGTTTGGAGGAAAATCAGATTATTTGGATTGGATTTATTGGAAGTTTTTGTAATGGCAGAGAACCGCCTGATCTGGCAGCAGTGATAAAGTCTTTTAGTAACAGCTACTCGTTTCAGCTGACATAATTGGCGGGTACGCACTGGAAATGAGAACGTTTTGTTGACTTCTGTCAGGAATCAGGAGCCTTTTTGTTTCCACAAGGACCAAGAATCTCTAAAGACACATCTGACGCTATTTCTTTTATAAAAACACGCATTCGTGACGGGCAAAGAAGAAAAATGTTGACAGGCATGGTAACAGTAACGGATGGGGTGTGAGAGAAAATCCGTACATCAGCAATCATATTATAGATCTTTGTGTGTTCTGGCCTCTTTTCTTTGTGTCGCAGTTTGAATGTGTTCATTAGGAGAGCTTGTTGTCTTTCAATCAGATATTCATGCAGCTGTTTGAGCACACAACATGTAAAACCATATGCATAAAAAAAGCTATATTATTGTGCTGATCATGTATAGCATATTTATGAGCAAATATTCCTCCTGCAGTTATAAAACAAACAGTTTCTCTAGATGAGCTCAGCTATAGATTGAAGCCTTAGATGAATATTCATAGCTCATATTAATAGCCAGGAGAGGAGAGGAGAGGAGAAGAGGGGGAAATAAGCAGGGGGAAAGATTTGGGAGAGAGAGGTAGACGTGTTTAGATGCCGCAGCTTGTTATTAATAAAGCTGATTATCATCTAAGTCTCATTCTCCGCGTGCCCTTTCTTTTGATATTTATCCCTCACCCTCTCCTTGGCTTTAGAAACCTGCATCAAAAAACTCCTGCTCTGCAATAAATTGAATTAATTAAAGACCAAAATAGACCGGGTGGAGGAACAGGTAGCGAGGGAGGTGTCGATTGTTGTTGCACCCTCTTTGGGAAGCAGACAGTCATACACATCAGCTGCCCGCGTGTCTCACCGGCCATCTGTCAGGGACAACTAGATCGGGATGGCAGCACTCCAAAGCCTCCCTCTTCCGCTCTGTCTCACGCTCTCTGTGGCGTTCGGCGGCATGCATATCGCTCTCACTCAACGGTCATTACGAGTCAAATGAGTGTGACTTAATATCTCAGTTTCACGTCCTCATCTGGCCTCTTCAGTCCTGCTTTTATAACAGTCTCAGGGCCGAGAATCTGCAATGTGACTGTAGCTGCAGTGTTACACTTCCTGCTGTAATAAAAAGGCTTATACAGCACGACACGCACGCTATAATCTCTACCTTTTGTTTTTACTGCTTACAATACAAGAATACCCATTAGCATACACTTTACCCCAGTTATGTCTACTTAAGGGGCCTATTTCCATTCACACAGTACTGTGTGCTTTCTGCACCCGACAGTTTATTGCGTCTGTATGAGGCGAAAATATTCAAACCTAAGCCTGCTTTTTATGTTTTTATAGCTGCACAATTACATTAATAAAATGTAATTGTTTTGCTCTCCATTTTATTCACATTTACCCAAGATTATTAGATTTAACTTAATTTGTGCGTGTTTTTAAAATGTACTTATACAAAGTGTTTTCTGCCCACACACGGAGCAGTATCGCTGTGCAAACCTGCTTCATTTCATAATTTGTACTTGCATTTTGCAAGTGGAGAAAACTTTAAACCCTTGAAGTGACAGCGCTTTAATAACTGGGTTATATTCTCTTCTGACTTTGGTTTTTGTAGATGTGTTACTTGGTTTGCAAGTGTGTGTGGTAGAGAGCAGTGTATGAACGGCTCAACTTGACTAAGATTCCTGTGGCAATTAAAAACCTCAGGTCAGTGCGCGTTCCTGTAACTGCGGTGTATGGGGACACAGGAAAACACAGGAAAACTGAAATCTCACTCTCCTAACTCTCAAAGTAAATACTTTGTACTCTTAACATAAAAAACCTTAAAAATCACTGTTCATACTAGTTGCTTACCTGATTTCAGGAAATAAGTCACATAACCCACCCCTCCTGAGTTTATTTTTCTCTTCTCTCAATGATGTCATACCTGCCTCATTCATTTCTTATATCACCGAGTAACCAAAATAACTTCTGGGAGATGGATCGCATTAGAAGTAAGTATGAATTTAACAGCATAATCCATATATGCGGCATTACACCCTACAAATTCAGATTAAGCATTTCATTAGTCTGTTGACAGCTTAATATCTCTTTTCTCTAGAGCCACGATGGGTTCTCAGTTGGAAAATTGCAGGTTTATTTCAATTTGCACAACTTCTCCTACCTGCCTAATCCTCTAAGTCAATATTTTAACGGAAAACTTTTATCTGTCCCAGGTCTCAAGGCCCTGTCAGACTGTAAACAAAGTCCAAGTGCTTTTCTGCTTGTCAAGTGAGCAGCTGGAAGCTACAGCTGACATTCATCAGCTTTAGCTTTGTTTGGGGAACAGTATTTTGTACCACCCCGTCCTTGAATCCTATCTGCCTCTGTTGCTTTACCTTTCATTTCTCTTTAGCAACATATTTTTTTTCTCAGAAATCATGTCAGATTAGGTGTGCTGGCGTGTCCACCTCACCAAGTTTAAAAATTAATTGATTTCAGGTACATGTAGATCATTTCTATAAACATATATACATAATCTATAAACATTGTTCTATAAACATAACTATTTAACATGCGGTTTATCCAAATTGTGGATTTCAATGAAACACTCACACCCAAGATTCCCTTTTATATAATATTTTTCATCAAAAAACAGTTTTTATTTGTTTTTTAAATTGCCAGAGGAGACAATATGAAGTCAAATGACATTTACTGTCTGGACGTCCTTGGTATATTTCAAAAACCCTAAATTGTGGCTATTGTCAACAGATGCTAAGTTAGCAAGCTAGCCAAAAGGTTCCCAGATTGGAATTTAAATATCACACCCTTGCCGTCATGTTTTGCTTTGCATATTATTGTTAACCATCTGTTAAATTTTGTGAGGCAGGGGCAAGCTTGTTAAAGTGATGTTACTGCTAACAAACTGCTAACATTGGTTAGCAGTGTTAGCTAACACCGCTGTTGCATTTGTGTTGTTGCTAATCAGAGAAAACAGGTTTTGTGACGATTTTTATTTCTCTCTGTGATGCTATTTACTCCATTTTTACTGTATGACGAATTTCCCCAAGTGTGTGCTTTACTTACTTAGGACCTAATGTCATAATTTCACATGGTGTAGCAAAGATGTATTTGCACCAGCGGATAAAAAGCTTGTATAGCCTTTTTAGTTTTTGACACTTTGTCTCTCCCTCTGGTCAAAGGTCAAAACTGTCAAGAGAGGATGACAGGAGGTGTCAAAATTAATCAAAGTTGAACTTCACAGATTCACTTCTATCTTGAGAGAGAATCTGTAATCAGTCATTCCACAGAGGGATGGAAAAATGTTAATATTTTAAATGTTGATGTGACTAGACCTTTACTGACCACGTCACTGTAAAAAAGAAATTGATGGAGGAGAGTTTGTGAGCCTTTAAAGTTTTATTGCAGCAGTTATTTCAAAAGCATTTTTTTTTATATATAAAAGGAGTTTTTTTTTTTTTAATAAAATCACTTTATTATAAATGTATTTATTAACTTCTGCTCACATCAGACCTTCTCATGAATGATGCACATAGAAATGTTTGATGGTGCTCTACTACTTGTAGAGTGCAGTGTCCAACTGCGGTATGAAAGTAGGTTTTTAGTCACGTACACAAGCCCTTTTAAGAAGACCCATTTCAGCCCAGTTTAATTACCACTAACTTTTAAAACTTTTAAAACTCTGCTCATGTTTCTCCCATACTGTGGTATAACCTACAGCGCTCCAATCCAAGGTCAAAACCACTTAGTGGACGGTAAAATATTTATGATATAGGGTACGCGTTTAATGGTGGCACCCTTAGCCAACTACTATGTCTCCCCCTCGCTCTGACGTTTTGCTGAGCTCCAGCCGTGTCCTCCAGCCTACAGATGAGCTCTTCCCCCAGGGGCAAGACCACATCGTCCTCTGCCTCTCCTGGATGCTCCCATTGGAGAGCCAGCAGGGGGAATTGAGCGGCTCAGGAGCTGTCCTTAAGCAAGGGGAGGGGTAGATTTATAGCTGGTGATTTATTAAGGCGACAGAGGGAGAGGGAGCAGCAAGTAATCAGAGCAAGACGGCAGGGCAGTGACTCCCTACAAGTTCATGTGCTTGAAAAATAGGAGAGAATAAGGTACGCTCGTCAAAGCTCGATACACTCATCCTCTCTGGGCGAGAGGAAAACATCCAGAGTATTTTAGTGGACGAGCCAGACTAAATGATGGGGCTGCCGCAGATAGCTTGTGAAAGTGTGTGTGTGGCTGCGAGGCTGAGCTCCCAGCCTGTGATTAATCTACCACTGTCTGTCTAATTACCAGCTATGCCCCTCCGTGTTCGCTGGCTCCACCGTAGACGCGCTGACCCACGCCGGAAACTCGGTGCTCCCGATGCAAATTAAAAGCCCTGTAAATATTTGCTTTTAACTCTTGCAGACACATTGTTTCCAATTTTGCGCTTCACTGGTCTGCATCCCTGACACCCCCTCCTTCACAGATGCACACTTTTCTGCCCACCACGGATTTGTGCATACATTTAGTGTTGTCAACAAGTTTACCATCAGCCCACACACTCTCTAGCTCCTCTGTCTAGCCCTCCTTTCTTTCGTCTTAACCGCATCCTCCCATTGTTTTGTAGTTGGCAGTCTATCAGCCCACCCCCCCCCACTGTCAGACAAGCCTAGTCTCTGTAGGAAGTGAATAAAGAGTATACAGTGGGGAAGAAGGACAATGAGCATTGTTTGAAACTAGAAACACTGAATTAAAACAGTAAACTGGTTTCTACAGTTTATAAGAAAACATTTTGGGGTTTACATGTAATGTAAATCCACACATCTTTATTGCTGGTGTAAGCATTATGCATGCACGCACGCATGTCGTGAAGTATCTTTGGAAATGTAAAGTGCTAATCAGCCATGACAATCACGTTGCGTAAGCTAGCCAGTCATTAATAGCTATGGTGATTAACGTCTGGTTGTGCTAGCCTAGTGAAAGAGTGTTTAAAGATCCAAATAGATGAGAATAATCTTTTTTTTTCTTTATTTAAAGCCAACATATGAACCTAACAGTGGATTTGGTGAATAGTTGTTTCTTTTTGCCAAATCCCCAGCTTTTATTTTATTAACTTATTTATTGATTGGCAGAAAAATCACCTGCAGAAAGAGTTTTGTGATGGAATGATTGTCTAGTTCCAGCAGCATCATGTGAGCAATGATGAGCTATCTTGAACTTTACAGGGGCCCTTATCACTGCCATTGTAACTGTATGACAGAAGAAAAATAACTTTACTGTTTTATGTAGACATCAAAGTCTTGGCATCTCCATGAGCTGAAAAAAATCCTTTCCTTGTTTGCTGTAATAGTTTTCCCATTTAGCTGCTGTTAATTTAGTTGATCAGTGTGCTTATAACACTCTTAGCTTACAGCGTGCTTTGAATTTGATTCCTTTTCGGGAGAAAGGCAGATAATAAAAAAATTATACGGGACTGACAGGAAGAAGTGTGAGCGAACGCTGACCTGCCTCCCAGCTTTTGCGTTGAGAGCTCACAGAAAGGCTGTCAGCAGGATGGCAAACATACAGAAACACACATACATGTCCAGCCCATCTATTGGCAAAAATGTGGCATCTGCTGAGATGAAACGGCACTTTTCTGTTCAGCCACACAGCATCCACTCTACCGTGCCCTCGCAATTACCTTGCAATCAGCACGTCAAACTCGCATCGCGCAGATAAAACACACACCAGGGCTGCAGATATACAGAGAAACTACAAACAGCAGCATATTTTTTTTCTCAAGGTATATGCACTGATAACCGTGTATTATACCCATGCACACAGTCACAGGGATACATTGGCGTTTCAATATCCAATTTTCCTGTCACAGCCTTGATGTGTTAATTAGCAAATGTGAAAACAAATGAGTTGTGCTGATTCAGAGGCTGTCAGGGTTGACATGATAACGAGCGTGATGCATTTGTGTGCGTGGGCTTGACTTGGCTGCACATTGACAAGGTAAATGTAGTGTATGTGATTTTTCATTTGTGTGTTATAGGCCTACTTTGATTTGTCTTCATGTCTCTCCCAGTCACTTCATATTTTTTCTTTCTAACCACAAAACAATTTTAAAACAGCGACTCCTTTTGACCTCGCCCTTCCAGAAACTTCACTCCCTGAATTCCAGCTAATAGCCAGTACCCTTGGCACAGCAAAGTCGGTTTAGTATCTGTCATTAAGTTGAGTCTGGTGAGTGTACTGACAGACCCACTGGAAACACAACACAGAGCTAGAGGTGGTAGGCAATTACAGGGAAGGCAGTGGTGGGCGATTCTGCAGCTGTATTGGAGTAGAATTGGGTGGAATTGGTTTTATTGGGATTTGGATTGTGCTTGGTAAGGTATGTGGCAGAATGGTGATGGATGTGATTGTGAGGCTGTGGTCTCTAGAATGATTTAACAAAGCAGGAGAATTAGAGAAGCTTCCTAGCAGGAGAGATATTGTGGACTGGATGGTGTCTGCATCAGAAACTATTAAATACTGGTCAAAGGCTGTTGCTGGATCTTGAAAGCGGTGATTATAGTTGATTGCGGACACAGACAGCTGCAGACACCAGCCATAAGCAGTCATTTCTGTTGTTTGAAGTCCTGGAGGTCGCATGAACGCAGACGTCCACACCGGGCCTTTTACTGACCATCTCATAATTACATTTGTCAGACCCAAGAAGTCTCTCGCATCACCGTGCAGGAATTTTGGCCCGCTCTTCTTTTAAACGTTGATTTCGTTCATAGATGTTTGCAGGGATTCATTTATACACAGTTCTCTTAAGGTCCCCCCACAGCATTTCAGTCAGGTGGAGGTCTGGTCTTTCAATAGGCCCTTGCGACACCTTGATTCTTTTCTTTTTCAGCCATTGTTTTGTTGCGTGACCCAATATTCGACTCAGTGACTGCGAGGTCCCCAAGTCGTGTGACCACAAAACAAGCCCAAATCACCACCCCTCCACTAACGTACTTAAATGTTCATATGACGTGTTTGTTTGTCCTGATATGCTGTGTTTCGGTTTGGCCAAACACAAACATTCATTATGGCCGACCATCTCCACTTTGGGCTCGTCTATCCAAAGCACATTGGTCCAGAAGTCTTGGGGTTGGTTCAGATGCAACTTGGTTAGACTTTTTCTCATCGTACTGTATGAACTTTAACATTTAAATACTAACTGAGGTCTGTAGAGTCTGAGATGTAGCTCTTGGATTTTTTGCAATCTATCTGAGCATTACACAGTCAGACCTGAGATTAATTTGCTGGGATATCCACTACTGGGAAGATTATAGCATTGTGTTAACAAACTGACATAAAGGTGCTCACATTTGCTGATGACGAATTAATGAAGTGCATTGAGTAGCAGCACCTAGCTGTTATTTACCCTCTTCATTCCTATGGAAGCAGTAAGACTGTACTTAGATTTTAACAACATTCAGTAGAGTCCAATGGAATCTTTATTTTTCAAATACTCTGGTGTGTAAAGGGTTAAATGGTTTTGCTGGTGATCTCGTATAACTATAAGGACGGTATAAATTCGTTTTGAATGTCAGATTTGTACAGGTTTTTCACAGACCTGTTTTGGTTCCGGTTTTTTAAGGTTTGTTCTTGTTCTTAAGGCTGTTTTATTTAGCTAAAGTTCTGATATGAATGTTGATGTTTGTAATTTAGGAACTTTGATATATTTGAATAAAAACAAAAGTTTGACATTTTTGTTGGCGAGGTAAGTTATCTAAAAGGATAGTTTTGGTATTGGTATTTATGAATTGTGCAGATGGTAGGCCTGATGCTTTTGTTGGTCGTGGTGCCTCTGGGGATCTTTGGATTGCCCTTCTGATTGTGTCTGTTTATGTCCTATCCAGTCTCTGGTCCATGTTTGGCTGGTTAAAAATGATCAAAATCTATATACTGATTAAATAATTCACGATCGAGTACACACAAACATTTCCTCTTTGATGTATAGATGAGTCAGTTACATCCATGACTAATCTTAATCAATTCCTCACCCTGCTTTAGAAACTGTAAAGGAGAACAATTTATTCCTCTTAAGCGTGGTGTAATTTCAATCACACTTACTGATCGCGCTTCAGTCTCCGTGAGCAGAGACATGACCTACACGTGGAAGATTAACAGCAGGTTAATTGGGGGAAGGCTCTGTCACGGGGCATAAAAGTGGTGCTGAACACTCCTCCCTGTAATTAAAGATAACAAAAGTAGACTTGCTGTTGAAAACATAAGCACTTAAGTAATTCTTCCCTGAATGTGTGCAGCGAAGCAGCTCCCCCACCCCTCATGGCACCAACATCAAAGTGTGGTGTCAGTTTTGAAGCAGAGATAGGCAAAATAAAACACAATTTGTGGAATGCGATCCCCGCTGAGACTTATAGTAATTAGTCAGGGAGAAAATTGTTCAAACATGTTGGAGAGAACAAAACAATAAAAAGAACACTTGCAAAATCGGATAAAATCTAATTGTCTGTGCAGAGTCTTTATTAGTTTTGTCAATGACAGATTTTCAGATCATGGCTTTTAGTCTTGTATTGGAACTATTTCTACACTAAATCCAAGAGTTCAGTTGCTTCAAAACACCACCTCACAGTCATTAGTCATGGAAGGAAGGTGGAGTGGTGGCTCACAGAACTTTCTGTTACTGAAAAGAAAAATCACTTCTTTTCACATAGAGAGGTTTTATTTGTTTTACTCTTTCCTCTGTCCTCATCGGGGGGATATTTTTCTTAAAACGGTGATGCATTTGTTGCTAGCTACCTCACAGATGATTGACTTTTTCCAACCATTGCAAAATACACCTAACCTTGTATAAATACCTTGTGGAAATTAAGTTCTCTCTCATGACAAAGGCAAAGTTAATTGAGCGTTCTGTTGAATGGTGTTGAACAGTGTTCCTGCTGCAACCTCAATAGACGATTGATGGCGCTTTGATTTCACTTGTGCTTTAATTTCTTTAAGTTTCCGATCCATGGCTTCCCTGTTTTAGCACCTTTTTGCCATCTATTCCTTGACCTGCCTCTTTTTATCCTTCTTTGCCACGGTTCCACATCAGGGCTTGTTTGGTGATGATGTTGCCTGGTTTCCTCAGTGTATGGACTATCCACCTCCATCTTCTTCTTCCTGTCTCTTTCTTTACAGATACTTTATTCGCTTTTTCCCACAGGTCATGGATCTTGATCTTGGTCTTGTTTAATCAGAATGCTGCTGTAGTGAGCCGTGCACCATGAGCCTTCCAACTTAGTAGTGCCTTCTCTGCACTTTTAGATAATATTAGCACAACTAATGTTGTGTGAAGCATCATCTTCTTCATGTCCAGAGTAGAGTATCACCTCATCACTTATTCTGTCCTGATTGAATGCACCTAGTCTCACTGGTCCCTAATAATGCAAGGTTGTAATTTTGCATCGCTTTAGCAATTTGGTAAGCCTTTCCAGTTTCATACATGGCCTGGACTTTCCATGTACCAATTTAATCCTGGTTGATGGAAGGATTTTTGGCCCTGTAGTTTCCAAAAACTCCCGACTTTTACTAAATGGCATTCTTTGGCCTTGGGTTGAAGGTCTTTTTTCCAAAATGAAGCTTCCTTGATGTTCTCTTGTCAATATTTTTGGGTTTTATGGGATAGGGTTGCCAGCCGACCCTCCTCCTTTCTCATCCGGGCTTGGGAACCACCATGGGGGAGTTGAAAGTGAGCAAGCAGTAGGGAAAAAATCTACAAGGAAAACATTTTTCTCAAGCTGTGTCAGTTGTTTCAGCTTAATTGAACATAGTATTATTGTATTATTGTATAGGGTTGCTACCTCACAATACAAATAGACTTGAATTGAATTGAATTGAAAAAAGTTGGTGTTCTATTTAAAAAAAAAACAACCAAAAACTAATGCAAACATACAAATAAAAATTTTAGGTGTCCCACTTGTGGAACACCTCCAATCTCCTAACTGTAAAACATAGAATAACATAGAATTGAATTATAAAGATAGTTCCTATTGATGCGACTGCTCAGCAATTAGCTGTCTGGGCTAGGTATGGACCAATAACCAATCCAAATATCAGATCCTCTGTTATACGGGATATTTCACATTTCTTTAATCTTTAGTAAACATACATTCTTGACTTGTCAGTTTGTTCCTGTGATTTGTCGTCTTATAAACACATTTAAATAGCTTCCTCACATCTGTATCGTTCATTGCTTTCTAAGTGTGCAAGTTGAGACATTAGCTGTTGTTTTTTTCCCTTTACTTTTAAGTTCTTTTAGCTTAGATGTTGGATAATATCTATCTGATATTCTCCTCGGCAGCTGCTCCTGTCAGATCAGTCACTTTGCTTTCTTCTCCACCTTGCTTAGAAGCATTAAGTCGTCCATTATATGTATATGCTCACCATTCACTGCTCACTTTTCTCTTCTTTGAGACATTCATTTCTTTTGCAGCCGAAGTGATATCGACTGCACAGAGTAATGGTGATATTTGTTTTGTTATAGCCACTAAAACTATTGCAATCTCATACCAGGCAGGCGTCATTTCACGTCAGATTAAGCAGCACAATGATATCACTTACAGACGTATAGGTCAAATGAAAGTGTTTGATTGGCTGGATCTGGCCCATAGCTGCGATCCTGATTTGTTCAAGCCTGTTCAGTTGATGAATGTGTGACACAGTGGTTTAAAGGTCACAGTGAGGCTGCAAGGTTGTAATCATAGACCGTGTGTCAAAGCTGGACGCTACCCTTATGCCAAACGCTCGTGTCAGGAGTCGATATTTTGAAGACTTGTGATTAAGGTTAGGATTACCTGTCATCATCTTGGTTTTCAAGAACCAGAAGGGACCACATTTGGATGATAGGGTGTCTTATTGAGTGTCAGTGTGTGCAACACAGGCTTTAAAGCCATATTTTTTGTCATGTAATTTCACCATCAACACCACAAACACTTTTTTTTCCTAACAAGTTGTAAACATGCTTTTTAATAGGCCATTTGTACATGGGAGTACAGTATATGGGGAGTGACTCACTTTTGGTGCCAGCCTCAAATGGCCACTCCAGGAAGTGCAGCTTCCACACTGGCGTCATGTTTTCAGCCCTGGAAAACATGCTCTGGACCTTGATGCCAGACATCTCTCTTCCTGTATTACTGTTCAACAAAAGGCCCACATGTGCATCCAGTCTGAAAAATCCTTAACTGTGGAAAACGCTGGAATGCAATTGATTCGCATGAATGACGCAGACCTGTACCAAAGTACCTTGCGGTAAACACTGGTTTCAAATTGAAAATCTTTTTTTTTTTTTTTTTGAAATGCAGCATCATTTCCCTTTCTCATTTAGATTAGGAATAAGTAGGAGAGGACGGGAGATGAAAAAGAAGTGCAGAGAAAGATGAGTTTCCCACTGACAGTCTGCCACGGAGTGGCCTGTGCAGTCTCCCTCAGTCTCACTGCCTCCTGGGAGTTGAGGAAAACATTCTGCTGATGACATGAATCTTGGATGAGTGTGCATCTGTGTGTGTGAGTGTGAGATAGTGTTGCATGCATACAGAGAAATACAGTATTCTGGGAGAACCTGTTCATTTAAATCTGCGTCTGTGAGTATGATAGCGTGCGTGCGCCAGCGGCATTCTAAAATTCCACACACGCACACATTCCCATGAATATCTTGTGTGTGGCTCTGTTGACATGATCAACCGTCCTCTCACCAGTCCACCCCCTTTCCCTCTTTCTCTGCTTCATCAATCACTTAAGCTTTCCCACTGCTCACGGCAGAGCTGGACCAATTAAACCCTCTAATTGAGCCAATTAGCAATTAAACACTCAGATGCACCACAAAATTCTGGAGGTCCCTGCAGGCAGACTCGTGTCTGCCAGGGGCTTGGCCTTTTACCAGGAATTCTCACTTATGTGTGCCACGAGGTGCAAGTTTTGGGCAAATGGGAGTCCAGTTGTCCCCCTTCCTGGGCTCCTCACGTCCCCGAGAATCTCTCCTCCTTGTGTCACTTTGACTCAAGGCCTCTTGAAGGGCCTCTGCTGACCACAGAGAAGCTTTTCATTAACAGGACCTGTTTCCTCTCCATCCTTATTCTCACCTTTCATCTCCAGTTTGGCTCTCTCGCCATCCCTGCTCCTTGTTCTTTTTTTTTTTTCCATCCCCTCCGACACTCTCGTCATCTTCGCCAGTCTCTTTTATGTACGTTGGAGGATGAAAGTTTAACAGCAGCGTAGATGGTTATTTTTGATTGTTGGGTGTGTGGGTGAAGGGCTCGTCTCAGACTCTCCGTGGTTTAATTAGAGCGCGCGTCGTGCTGCCCGCTTCTCAGCGAGCAGATACACACCCAGACGCACACACGGGGGTGGGGGGGGCGTGGGCAGAACAACAAAGTCCACTCGGAGAGGAACAAAGGCAGGCAGCAGTATATTTAGTGTGCACGCGCGGCAACAAACAAAAACAAGGAGAGATTAGAGGCGCTACAGACCCGCTCGCAATTACCACGCTCTCTTTTTTAACTTTTTTTTTCACCACGCATTTCCCCAAAAGCCTGAATATATCCTCTCCAAGAGCTTGTTGTACATAAGAAACTTTATTATTCCATGAATGAGCCTCCTTATTCGTGTTATCTGCTCATCAGCCTATAGACTCTAATTATCTGCCATCTTGCCTCAGGACTCTTAAATCCCATGCTTTTACATTTAAATGGCTTTATTGGCAGTGTGACAGAAAGGGGGGGGGGCAAAAACAGAGGTGGGTGCAGGCGATGCAATAATATCCTTAATGATGACTTTAAAGGGGACAATTACGGTAGGGCGATAAAGGAAAGGGGAGAGTGTGAAAAAGAGTGCGTGAACACGGAGGAGATATCCCACTGTACTCCCAGCCTTACTTGCTGCTGGGCCATGTGCGTCCCGCACCGTTACATAACACCACGCAACAACGTAACGGCGGCCTAATCTCCTCCACGCCTCATGCATTTACTGACTCTGGATCTGTTAGATGAGGATTTGCACATTTCCGCTGTAGATTACATGAATGGCTGTACAGAATGTGGGCTTTCATTCATGTGTGGCTCAGTTAATGCTACGTGTGTCTCTGTGTTCTGCGTATAGCCAGAGAGCGTCCCAGCTGGGCTGTTCTAAGCTGCTTACAGGCGCACATTATTGACATTTGACCTTACTGGGCAGTGAAAGGCTCGCCCTAATCTCCAGCTTCTACTCGTCCACCAATGCTGTCTACTGTACTGTCTGTAGTGCTACCTCCAAGAGAACCTCTGAAGCCTCGAGGAATTTAATAAGCAGAAATATTGAGACATCGCTAGCAGCGTTGTTGGGTGAAAACTCGGCAGAGATGCGTGCGTGCTAGCTGCCGGGTTGAGCTCGGCCCACCAGGAGGAATCGTGCCCTGGTGCAGGTCGCGCTGGGACAGAAGGATTTTCATACATAATGAATAGAGAGACATGTAGAAATGTGCACTCAGCACGGAGCATACATGGGATTATGTTGCAAACGCCAGAGGAAGTAAAAACATGATGGCAGAAATTGCATTTGTGTCGTTGTGTTTGTTTTTTGTTCCCCCGTCCATGTTGGAGAGAAGCATTTTCAGCCCCGTGATGTAACGACTTGAAGTGAAACACGTTGATCGTCGCATGAAATGCTCCTAAAATGAACCCTTGTTAGTCTGATCTCCACAATACTGTCTCTGGATTTAGAAAATCTTTCATTTCAGGAAAAAAAAAAAAAGAAAAAAAGATCCCTTGGCAACAGCTGAAGGTGAAAAAATGTTGAACTGACAACATTTAATGGAATATATTTCTGTTTCAGATAAGCTTAATCTCTTTTATCTTTTCTTCCTCCCTCCCTCCCCCCGCCCCCGCTCTCTCTCTTTATCACCGTCCCTTAAATCTCTTCCCTCCTCCCCCCTGCTTCTCTGTCTCATTCTGCAGAATTCATCATCAATCCAATTATCTGGATAATTGAGGACGAATAGGTATGGAACGCAACAGAGCCATGGCTTGGGAAGTGTTTCGGATCACCGTTGCTCAGAATCACCACTGACCTGGCACCCACTCCAAGGTCCAAACCCCTTTATCCGGCACCCCAGAGCCCAAAGGACCCTTCTCTCCCAAGCAACTGCCTTGTCCTCCACTTCACCTTCAATCAGCGCCCTTAGTCTTGGTTGAGTTTCTAAAAAAGCTCCTTTTTAGTCATTAAGGGTGTTTTACCTTCCAGATTGTTGGATATAATCCACTTTTGCTCATAAAGAGAGAAATTTCCCAAACAGACTAAAAGCAGTTGGCTGAACAGTATGAACTCAGTCATGAACCCCCTTCTATTCTATATAAATAAACAGAGTCGGCGGAGTTTGTCGTCCAGGACAAGCCACCTCAGCCTCATGACGGACTGGTGCCTCATGAGCGTCCTAGGCCTCATTCTGCTCTTCAGTCTAGCCTCGAGCCAGAAGATGGATCCTTCTAAACACCCTATCGTCACCACTAACTATGGCAAGCTCAGAGGCATCAAGAAGGACTTGAACAATGAGATTCTTGGCCCTGTGGAGCAGTACCTGGGTGTGCCCTACGCCACGGCGCCCATCGGCGATCGCCGCTTTCAGCCACCCGAGGCCCCGGGATCCTGGCAGGAGATCCGCAACGCCACCCTCTTTGCCCCTGTGTGCCCTCAAAATGTTCATGGTGTGCTGCCGGAGATAATGCTGCCCGTGTGGTTCACAGACAACCTGGACGTGGCTGCCGGTTACATCCAGAACCAGAGCGAGGACTGCCTCTACCTCAATGTCTACGTGCCCACGGAGGATGGTGAGTGGGGACAGGGTGAAATGAAGGGTTGGTGGATGTGGGACTTTGAGGGCTTTGATGGGTAACATTTAGCACAGGAAATAGATGGACTTTTCACTAAGCCCCAAACCCTTTATTTACTAGTACTGTACCGTTCTTGTTGACCTTTCCATGCTCAC
>VUQG01001882.1:0-14467 GCA_015106755.1 Etia nguti | reverse complement strand
TCCACCCCTTGCCCTTCATGTGTTTCATGTCTGTCTTACGTCGTCAAGTTCAGGTTGTCATGTCTGCGTCTTATGTTTCCTGTTTTATTTTGAAGAGGTCTTGTGTTCCTGTGTTCAATGTGTTTAGTTTTACACTCCACTGTGACGTCGTTATGTTCATGTGTGTCAGCTTTTCCCCGTGTGTTCCCACTTCCCTCATTAGCCTCCTGTGTGTATTTAGTCGTGTGTTGTCAGTCATTCCTTGTCAGGTCGTCTGCTTGTCCACGCCTCATCTCCAGGTATCCACGTCAGTTCACCATGTTTCAGGTTTTCATGTTTTATTTTTAGATCTCCCAGTTTAGGTTATTATTTAGTTCCACCCATGCCCTTTGCTTGCATTTATTTTGCCAGCCTTAATAAACAGCTCGTTTTCTGTTTATCCACGTCACGTTCTGTTTTTGGTCTGCACTTGAGTCCTTTTTTGCATCACATACAGTCTGCCCCTGCCAGACTGTGACAGAGAGTTCCATAAAGCTGCATCATGAACTCAAATTGCTGATCAGTCTTGTGAGAGAAGAAGCTGCTGCCAAGTCTTTCTTTTCAAGCTCAGTTTGCTTGTCTGTTCTGAGAACCTGAGGGTTTGCATGTCTTCAAAAAAAGCCTCCTACACAGTTTCATGAATAACCGTGCCCGCTCCATGACATCACTGCCAGACACCATTTTTGGAAATGAAAGAAAGAACTAAAACTATGCTGTAGTGTTACTGAATGAACTATCATATCAAATGAAAAATAACTTTGCTCTCTACATGTGTTCACACATCTTTAGGTATCTGCAGCATGAGGGAAACTTGTCATGTTCAGTGTGACTATAAATTTAAGGTACCCTTGGTTTAAGCTTGGCTAGCTGTTTTTAATTTGAATTCTGTGTTTTCTTTGTCTCATTAGAGACCATTTAAACAGAGCACTTTTGTTTGTTTGTTTTTTCTTTTTACAACAAATTGTTAGAACTTTTCTGTTGTGGTCTATTTGTGTACAGGCACAGAAAGTAAGTGTGTCTTAGAGAGTTGTCATTGTAAAACAAACTCCCATCATTCTCTACTTTATGTAGTTCAACCACAGTTTAGTTTTAAGTGAAAAATTATATAAAGGTATATATAAAGTGGTCTTAGAGCAGCTGATTTATTTTTACTTTAAAATGTTTTAAGGACAAATATAGCAAAGTGAAGTGTATTAATGTTGTATTACACCATTATTACACAAAGTGTAAGTGTTTTGTTAAACTCTTTCAGTATTCACATCCGTCAGTATGTGCTTAAGTTCTGTAAGTAAAAGTATACTGTAGTTACATTAACATTTGATGGAAAATTTATGTTAGAATACATGTAAAAGCTGTTTATACAAAATACATTTCTTCAGCATTTGGTTTCATTTCTGTTGTGTAATGTGAACAACAGAAGCACATGCCCATGTGTTACATTACCAAGGTGCCATACAAGAAACATTTCATGATGGGTAAAATCAATGAGCTCTTGTCATCCTTGTCACAGTCAGCAGATGCAGACTGTGTGGAGTAGAGAATAGAGGACCAAATAGCAGATAAAGCGTGGAAACAAACTTAATATTAAAAGCGAGCCATTTATTATGGCAAATGGAGAAATACAAAGCAATGCACAAGGCGAACTGAGACAAAAATAAACAGTAACCTAAACTGGGAAAACTAAAAATAAACATGAAAAACCCTAAATGTGAAACTTGGTGTGGATAAATACATACCTGAGACATGGCTCAAAGGACAACAGATGACCTGACACTGAGCAAAGGAAGACAGAGGACTTAAATACACAGAAGGGTAACGAGGGAAGTGGAAACACACGGGGAACACAGCTGACACAAATGAACATGACGCCACAGGGGAAGCAAAACTAAACACATTGAACATGGAAACACAAGACTGTCAAAATAGAACAGGAAACATAATGAGATGAAGACTTGACAACACGAGCTTGAAAATATGACATGGAAAACACAGACATGAAACACATAACAGACTGGGGAGACGGAATGATACACAAGGAGAGGAACATGAAACAGATAAAGGGAAACAAGGCACAGACATTACTAAAAATCATACATAGAGGACAAGAGACTTAGACAGGAAACAGAAAATGACACATAAACAAGGGAGCATGGATAACACAAAACCTAAGACATACTAATAATAACACTAGAACTTATTACATCATAAGAAATCAGATATACAAAAAACCCCCTCAAAATGCCGGGTCACAGACCCAGTGCCCTGACAGTAGGTCTCTTCTAGAGGAAAACTTACAGTGTTTTTGAAAATCAGCTACAGCTAAAATGCATCCTGACAACAGTGATTAGGCCACTTTTCTATTATTTTTTTTTTTTTATTAAAAGGCGAAGCCATCTGGTTGGGGGTGAGGGGAGGAAGACAGGAAAAAGACACACTATGGGAGAGAGCCAGAGATTATTAATAACTATTGATTAAATGCAGAGTGGTGTATAAACGCGTAGTTAGTGAAAAAGGTGAGGGAAAAAGAAAGTGCATCATAGGATGCCCCCAGATGCTGATGCTGTGAATTTATGTATATGTATTGAGAGATATCCTAATCAGTCTATCACTTTATCAGATTCCATTAGCAAGACTATGATTTGGTATAAGGCTGGTGGAAATGCTAGCACTACTGGGCAAAATTAGCTCTCAAGGCTCTAGTGGCATCAGAGCCAGAAGGCACCCCAAGGGCACCCACTGCATTCTCTGGGTTACATTCAGTGTGCCAGGAGATGCCCGAACATTTGGATACAGAAATTTAAAGTTTTATGTTTGTTGATTATGCTAATTATCAAATGTCATCAATACAGACCAAGAAAAGGTGGCATTTCTCTGACTGAAATAAGAATCAATCTACATCAGGGATTGGTGAATAAGCCTTAAAAATTCAGAGTAAAACAGTTTAAGGATAATACAACAGTTTTCTTGTGTCAGTGTCAAAGAGTCTACATTTTAGGTCAGTTTGTTTGCACTTTGCATTACTGTGTGGGACTTCTGCCGATAGTGTTGGATCATCAGGTAGCACACTATGCTATTGAATGAACTGAATGTTGTTTTTTCCTCGTCTTTATGCATTTGTCTTTGCCATGTTTGTGTGTGTGCTCACTTTTTAGGGTGCTTGTGCATACCGCTGAGCACGTGAACCCAAATTTTAAGGATCTCCTTTGCTAAAGATCAAATTCACGATCTCAGAAAGCTCAATTTGAGGGGAATCATCATGTTGGCTTCAAAGCTTCTAAAAGGTCCTCTCACTTCAGTTTGTGAATTCACAAAAATCTCATGAAATGGCGTTTCACCCGTCGAGAGACATGGTGCTGGAATCAAAGGCATGGATCAATTATCCACAGTTACTACAAGAACACAGCTTCAAAGGATACATATCAGATCATAATCTCTGAGGGTTGTGCTTTCTCCACCTCCTCTCAGATTTCACAAACACGAATACACAGGGAGAGAGAGTATGCAAGGAATACGCACACATATGAGTTGTAAAAACATTTAGTTTTTACATCTTTGCATTTGATATCATTAATGTCATCAGATCAGGGGGACTTATTTGACTGATTAATCACACTGATGAGACTGCCTTAATAAGTGAGGATGAAGAATTAAAATTGGTTCATTACTTTGTGAATCTGACCCACTTACACAGGAGACAGAAGGAAACAGAAACAGGGAGAGAGACGATGCCGCGATGCTGAAGCACTCTTGAAACCAAACAATGAAACTTGTTTAAGAGAAGACAGCGTCACACCTCAAATTCAAAAGCATGGAGGAAAAGGTTGTTTGCTTCTGTCGGCGATGGACATGTGAAGCTATTCAAAGAAAAAACATTAAATACAACAACAAAATGCCAGAAAAGACATGAATGGGGCCCGTGCAGTGAGACATCAAACTGTGATGCTCTGGTTTCAGAGGAGAATAAACGAGGTTGAGAAAAGTGGGCCTCCAGATGTGACTCCTTGTTCTTACGCCCCCCTTGGCATCATCTTCAGACGGCTGGAATGTGTTCAATTATATTCATAAATATAGGATCGTCTCATAGCTGACAAATATAGACTGGATTTGTATTATTTAAATGCAACCTGGGAGGAAAATTACAGCGTGAATATGCAAATGGGTTAAGAAGATTAAAAAGATCAGCAAAAAGTAGGGGTGTATATGTGGCATGGCAAGGCGCCACAATAATGGGGAGGGTAGTGGGGAGGACAGGAAGAGAATGAGTGAAAGAGTGAGGGTAGAAGAAGTGAATGATGAGAGAAGAGAGAAAAAGAAAGCAGAGAAAGGGAGAAGAGATAGGAGAGATTATGAGCGATTGAAGCCGGGGTGGAATCTGAGGAAAGGAGACAAAGTAGGAGTATTTGAGGAAGGACTGGGATCGGACAAGAACGGGTGAATGGTGTTGAACCAGGACAAAAGGAGGAGCTAAATAAGAGCAGAGGTGTTATCTGCAAAGAGGAGTAAGAGCATTATGTGCAAGAATAGAGCTGCAAAGCACTTTCTTAAAGAGCAGAGTGGGCCAGGCACAAAAACTGATCCTGATCTAATCTTCTCTATTGTCCCTCACTTGGGCGTCTTCAAACTTCAACCACATCTCCACCTCTGCACACACTGGTTCAATCTGCTGCCACAGTTAAGTACAATTAATCTCATGCTGTCAATCACAGAATAAAAAAACAAGAGGGGGAAAAAAAGGCGTTTTTAAAACTCCGCTAAATAAATCATCGTATGAGCGAGTCGCTTCCCGCTCTTCCATTGTTCTGCTTTTGACAGAAATTTCCTGACCAAAGGAGCGATGACGAACACTTATATCTAACTAGTACAGCTGATAAGTTGCCATGGTGACAATTAATGAAATCCTTCCCCATCTTCTGTAAATGTGGCTCCTCATTAACATGGTAATAAACATTGCAGTCGTTATCACAAAGACAGATCGGCGAGAATGATAGCTCATCTTTTTCCAAAAAAAACTGAGTGGTGGTGGTTTGGATGTAGCGGGGAGGGCAGGAGGAGGGTCGACTGAAGAACTGAGGATATAAAGCAAGACAAAAGGCTGTGGGAGGATGAAGCAGAAGATATGTAACAAAAGAGAGAGTCTATAATGTTCAGAGGGGATTGTTCAAAGCTTTAAACAGATGGTATTGCTATCCAGAAGTCATTGCAGCATTTCATTTAAAATATTTTCAGCAAGTTTTTAAATGTCTGCACTGAGGATTTTTGTAACTATATGAAAAAGTTTTTTTTTTCTCCTTTAACAAGTCTCTGATATTAAATTTCCATTAAATATTAAAAACAGTCTCAAGAGGAGCGCTAGATAAATTTTTAAAGTGAAAGAATCACTGTTTCACTGTGATGCTGCAATCCCCCAGTCATGTTCACAACACAGACATGCATCTTCCAAGCTTGCTGCGGTTCAGTTGACCTCTGTGGGCTTATTACTGTATATTTATTCATGAACTTGCAATCAGTTTAGAAGGACATTCCATTCCAACATGTTTTAATTATTATTTTTATAAATCTTCTCTTTCTTTCTGAAAATTACATGGCAGAGCTTTCAGAGAGCAACGAGAAAATATATACTTGAATCAGGTTCGGGCATTTTAAATCTAAGAAAAAATATTCCTTCTTCAAAAAGAAACCTTGTGATTTTTGTCAATACATTACAGGCCAAAGAGTTGGAGTCGAGAGAGTTCACTGAATTCTCACGATTAATCAGTGTTGCTTTTTTAATACTGTCTTAGAAAACGAACTTAAGCTTAATATATGAACATGAATACCTCTACCAAGCAAATTATAGCTCTCATATGACTCTCACAAAAATCTGAAAAGCCCACTCAATCCCTTCAGCCTGTCTTCATGCTGTGATTCAGGAGATTTTTTTGGAACATGATAAAATCTTTGCAGACTTCCTCAAATATTGGCTATAAATACGAACGGCTCAGTCATTATGCAGGGGATGCTAAGATTTATGGTTTTCAAAAATCAAATCTGACAACCAGTAATCAGTTTTAAAGCTAGGTCTATCTGTGCTTGAGAATGTCTACTTCCATTTCCTCCAGTGAGCTTGTTTTTAGCTGCTCGGTGATTGAAGACCAGTTGTCAAGAGGGAGGCAAAAAGATGAGGGGGAAAAATCGTTTTCAAGGCAAATATAGCATTCAGTATTTTTACACCGTGACGAATGATCTCCGTAGCAGATATTTCTCTGAGATTAGTGCTCTACTTACTAGTTTTATTTGTTCAATTGTGAGGTTGTGACTGTATTATTGATGTCAGTTACGGCACTAGTTTGAGGAGAAAAGAATGGTCACTGGGAAAAGTTCAAACTTATTTGCAAATTCATTTAGAAAATAGACAAGATGATAAAAAAAAAAATGTTTTGATCTTGTGTCTCTGTCTTAAAAGGGAAGTGTTATGTTTTTTCTCATTTCTGTCAGTTACAATCAAACTTTGATGAAAGCTGATTAAAACATAAGAAAATAACTCAAAGCCCTCAGCGTAATGGTAATAAACTAGAATCCATCAAAGTACAAAGAACATGGCAAAGAAAGAAACTAAGTAGATGAACACCTGACATGCATAAATATTTTATGGTGGCTTTAAAAAAACAAAACAAAAACAAAACCTAGTCATATGGATAATGCAGTTAGAGACCGCTATGATTAACAGGTGTCCTGACACAGGAAGCTGGTGTCCGTCAGTGCCTGCTATTCTGCTATTCCTCACCTCTGCTTATTGGACTGGACTGAGGTGTCAAACTATCAGGTGCCTCAGGAGGATGAAGCAGTTTTCTGGCTACATTTATATATTGGGGTTTGAGCACTGCTGATGTCAACTGGGGATATAGTAGGATGGAGGAGGAATACGTTGAGAATCACCTGAATCCCACTGACATGTCTTCTGTAGAAGAAGCAGAGAAACTTACAACCATCACTGTGGCTGAAGTCTCTGAGGTACCTAAAAAGCTCCTGTGTGGCTGGGTCCTGGGTTTGTATTAGATTCATCTTGAATTCCTGAATGTTGTGGGGCTGTACTGGTTGTAATATCTCTGTTGCGCTGCATGAAAGCTGGGGATACTGCCTGTGAATTTGCAGACTGGAGTAGTGGTTGATTTTTTTTATTTTTCCAAATGGGGTACCAGAGGGTGTACTCCACGTTCACTGGGATTAGCCTCCCTGGAAAGATCTATGCCTCAGATTCAGGGGGAACAGTGTGTTTTTTCACTGTTGTGGAACAGTACACCAGCTTATTTTCCTCTCAAGGATACTTTAGTGGGTGTGGACTTGCAGAAGACATCTGACCAAGATTTCTGTCCTGTATAGAAAAAAAGTTTATAAAATTATGGGTATAATTTCTAGAAACAGCCAAGTGGTAGAAGGTACTCTCTGTTTTATGTTGTTATGTACTCATGTATTCTTGTACAATGCACCTGAGTGTGAAGTGGCAAAAATGAGAAGTAGACCCATAGGCTAAGGCTATGGTTCTCAGCCAGAAAAGAGCAAGCAGACGTGTCCCAGGGCACACTAAATCAAGAGAATGACTGAAGGATTGGTACAGTGTCTGCTGCTACATGGTCTGGAAAGAGTCTTCCAGCTGGAAGACCCAAAACATGTTGAAGAGGTTATAACTTCTGGCTAACTTGAAAATGCCTCAGCATCACTTCAGAAAAACTGGAGGAGCTGGCGGTGAATAGGGAGATCTGGACATCTCTGCTTAGACTGCAGCCCGCAGGATCAGGTCAGTGTAAGTGGAAGAAAATGAATATATTATTGAAGCTCATGCACACATTGTGATTCCATCAAATGTGCTGCAGTGCATTTAGGCAGCAATCCCAGTTGGTCTTTTTTTTTTTTTTTTAAGTCATTTCAAACTGCAGAGAGCAGGTGAGAGAAGGTCAGACACACAAACAACATAGAGAATCCTGTTAATTGTCAAAAATACGCCCCATGCAGAATAAGCATTGCACTTCAGAAACTGGTGTGATTTATTGTGACGGACGTAACAACTGAAAATAAACACCTGGTTTATTGCTGGAGTGGGATGTATCTGTCAGTCACAGTTGTGACTAAAAGTTCAAGTGATGCAAAACATTTTCAGATTTTAAACTGGGCTGCAGCATTATTGAGAATGCAAGTCAAATGGTGTACTTATTTCAGTTTATTCATATACAACAAACCCTTCCTGTCTGTAATGAGAAAAAAAAGATAAGCAACACATTGTGTCCACCCATAATGACTCCAGGTTATTTAATACACAAGAAGATCATAAAATGATTATGATTTCAGGAAACTAGAGAGAAACAAATGAAAAAGTTGATGTGTTATCTGCAGAAAGTGGTCCCACTCTGGGCTTAAATAATTACAATGTGGCTAAGGTTTAGCATTGTGAAACATCAAAGAAAAAAACTGCCTTGTGGTGTTCTGAGCTTAATCTGCTAATGAAGGGTATAATTATACAACATCATCAGGTAGAAAATGAACTTGTTCCTAACCCCACCCGACCAAAATTCCTCACTGAAAGATTCAGTGGAACTGATTGGGAGAGCACATTGTGGGTGCAGCAGCCAATTGAATTTTCCACCCCCTCCCTCCTCCCAAGAGACTGTGCTCCAACTTCCATTACCCACAACTTCCCCCCTTTAAATGTTATTGCATTTACAAATCCATTAAATATGTCCTAATTTTTATCTTTTAAATCAGTAATTGGAGTTGCCAGCTCTACACAGTGGCTCCTGCAACAGCAGCTAGCTGATATAATTGCAATGTATGCGTGACTTGAGTATAATACCAATTAGCTGTGTTACCTCCTTGAAGAGCAAACTGTGTCCAAATAAACACATCTTAATTATGCCCGCAGAGAATAGGATGGAGAATACACAATTAAAGTGGCTAATTAATTCAGTGTTTTATCATGATAGTTTTTTCTTTTTTTTTCTTACCCTGTCTGGCTTTAGCCAGAATCATGCGACTAAAAGATTAATAAACTGTTCGTCCTCTCCACAGGACTTTGGGTCAGCCTTTATAGTTTTTGTCCTGGCAGCCGTTAGCCTCTATGGACTGAAGAAAAGGGGACCACTGAAAAAGGAGGGGAAAAAAAGATGGAGGAAGTGCCAATCTCGCTGTGCTAACCAGACCAATCAGACCTATTGGCTTCAATGGTCCACCAGACCTGCTGTCTACCCTAAATTCTCTTAAACTTGACAAAGTCTTTTTTTGAGTTAAATCTTACACTTTTTGTCTTCTGTTTTTCCAACAGTCCATATTCTTGTAAATACTCTTTATATACTATGTTCGTGTTTTTATTGGCTTTGAGCTTACAGAGCCAATTGCAGCTGTCACAGGGCAAAGGTGGGGCTACATGTGGGACAGGTCATTAGTCTATCACAGGACTGAACACAAAGACAGATAATCATTTACACCACTTTAGAATTTCCATAAGTAACCTAACCCCATGCATTTCTTCAGACTCTGGGAAGAAGCCCAGAAGAGTACCTGACTGACACATGAATTGGTTTGACGTTCGAACATGCAAACTGGTTGGTGGATTCGAACCCACTTGGACCTTCTTGCTGTGTGCTAAACACCGTACTACCATGCTGTCATGTCATAATGCTATAATAATAATAAAATAATATTAATACAAGGGAATATTCTTACATCATTCCACACCCCATATTCTTTTATCTCCCTGCAAAATACAGAAGGTTCATGTGTTTGCTTACATTTGTTGAGCTGTTGGAAACATTTCTATAAGTGGCAAATAAATTCAAATGCAATGTTAGCTAGATGTTAAATGACCACGACCATCTCCACAAACAAAACAAAACAAAACGATCTAGACTGGTCCAATCCACTTTAACCCTTCAATACAGACCCATAAATGATGCAGAAATCATGTTTTTTTCCCATGTCTTTCATCTCTTCCTGAGCAATAAGCACTGTGTTCGATACGGTTTTTATGTGGCAACAATGCCACATAAAAACCTCTAAATTGATTTGAAGGTACACAGTGATGGGAAATAATAACTGAACTAAAATGTCTCAAATCTACAGTAACATTTCTGTGAAGTAAGGAATATAAAGTAGAGATGGTTGTGTCAAAAGGGTGTAAAAGTAATATATCTGGGAAGTCTACTTAAGTACACTAATGATGTAATTTTACTTCATTACTTCCCTTCTCTGATCAAGAATAGGTATTCATTAAGTCATTTAGAAGCGAACCATCTTGAATTTTCTCATTTGTAACTGCTTAGTACGGTAAACAAAACCTGGCATGCAAATATGAGATAAGTGTGATTATACAAGAAATGAGCATAGAGAGACAATAACAACATGACTATAGGAGAGTCTCTGTAGTCATCTTTAACTACAGATGTCTGAATAGGCTTACATCAGATCAGATACACAATTCACCACGGGCCCTGGCTCAACCAGCACAGTACAAATGCAGGTTCAAAGTGTCGGTCCCCAGAGTGTCAGCTCTGCTCCCGACATTATGTTGTGAAGGAAAGTGGATCACATAGTCAGTCAATGAGTCTCCGTGGCTTTGTGAAATAGCATAGGAGAAAAGCTTGCATCAGAGTGACTCTAAACTCTCTCGGTGATGCAAGCTCTTGCATTATTCTATTTCAAGCAACAATGCAAGGACAATGCAAGGAAGCACAAAAGAAAAACTAATGCTTCCACTTAATTTATCATGACCAAACATTTCTAAAAGGAGGTTTATTTTGATAATAGTGATTCTTGAAAGACTCTAGACTCCTATATGTAAGTTTTTAACTTCTGAACTCTACACTAATTGTGACTGTAAAGAAAAATGGGCCCTTTTTAAACCTACTCGTAATCTCTTTCCATGCATCTGTGTATCTCATCCTGTACAGTGCACCAAACCCCCAATGCTTACACTCAAAATACTGAGAGTTCTTAATCCTAAATAGGTAACTTTGTGTTGTCTTAAACTGTGATCAAAAAGCAGAGTGAACACTAAATCTCACTCAGCAGCATTATGTAGAAACACTTTTCTTTTGCCCCATCTTCATCCCCAGATCTTTGCCCTTGTACCTCAGTTCTTACCAGTTTTTCCCCCTCAGGCTCCGCTGATTCTGCATTATTGTCTAGCTCCACTGCAAAACTCCTCTGCAAACACAGGAAGCAATTATAGTGTATTAAGTCTTGATACATGCTCAGTCATACAGGTAAGGAAATCCCAAAAAGTTGATTCTGTTTGGTTGATTCTAGATGTAGCGTTTTCAGTGGGAGAAATGTTTTGTCACTCATCCAAGTGACGTCTTCAGTCTCAGCTGACTGCAGGTTTCCTCAATGTTATAAACAATGCATTTTGCATAATGACTGAAACTAGCATCACTGACGAACAATGGCCTGTGAGGTCAGTTTCTTGATCATTGTTCAACAACCACTGATCAATGGCCATATAGTGTATTAAATTCTATTTTCTTGCGACGCATCTGCATTTTTTAAAAATTGGACTGCTTTCTTTGCCATTTTGACAAAGGCCAGATTAACTATCAGTCCGTTTCATAGGTGCAAAGAAAAAGTTGCAACTCAAAGTCTTTGTTTTTTTCTAAATTTAAGGAGGAGCGCATTTAAATGAATCATGTAGCTTGCCGTCAATAAGTATTTGCTCACTTCCTGGTTCATTTGTTTTCTGCATATTTGGCAAAAATATTTCAGATCATCAAACAAATGTAATATTACAGAAAGACAACCTAAGTAAATAGAAAATTTTTAAATCTTGATTTCATTTATTGAGGGTAAAAAAAGCTATCCAAACCTACCTGAACCCCCCAAACAGGCTTGTCTCACTTATGCCAAAACACATCTTGATGGTCCCCAAGACTTTTGTGAAAAAATTCTGTGGACTAATGAGGCAAAATTTGAACTTTTGGAAAGGTTTTATACCCATTACATCTGGCATAAAACTAACACTGCATTTCCTAAGAAGAATTTACTAATAGTCAAACATGCTGGTAGTAGGTATGATGGTCTGAGCAACTTTGCTGCTTCAGGACCTGGACAACCTGCTGTAATTGATGGAACCATGAATTCTGCTCTCTGCAAGAAAACGTCAGTGAACGTCTGGCCATGACTTGTCTGTGTCCTGAAGATCAAGTGCACTCAGGATAAGCATCATCCAAATCACACCAGCAAGTGACTAAAAAAAAATGGGCAAAAAAGGTAAAAGAACTGAAAAGTTACCTAATCAATCATCTCTTATTGAGATGTTTTGGCATTTCCTTAAATAGCCTGTTAATGCTGGAAAACCCTCAGTCTGGCTGAATTAAAACATTTCTGCAAAGAAGAGCAGGCCAAAATTCCTCCACAGTCAGGTGAAAGACTCAAAGGGTGGCACAACCAGTTAAGGCATTAGATTTAGGGGGCAGTTATTTTTCCACATAGGGCCAGGTAGATTTGAATAGTCCTTTTCCCTTAATAAATAAAATTATCATTTAAAAACTGCATTTAGTATTAACCTGGATCATCAAACAAAATTTATTCTTATGTGATGATCTGAAATATTTAAGTATGACAAATATGAACAACAACAACAACAAAAATCAGGAAGAGGGCAAATACTGTTTCACTGTACTAAAAATATGATTTACTAATGTCTAATGCATGCAATTTATTAGAAACTGCAACATTTTTTTAATAGAGAAAAATCATATTTTGCATATGATGTGACTGTGAGTTGCCATGAGATATATAAATTTATTCTGGAAGAGCAAGGTGTTATAAAAACATGCATATATTGGGCATGGCTGGATTACTTAAAAGTGTGAGCTACAGGACAGAGCTAAAACTTTGGCTCTGTCCAATAGCTTCTTCTCACCCCCAATTTTTTACTGCTCTTGGCAGAATAGGCTGGTCATTTTAAAAATGAACTAGCTATGTGGGCATTCATAAATTAGAGCATTGCTAATAGATCACCCACAGAACTTTCCACTCCCATCGGTTGCCCTGCTTAGCAAGTTTAGCCCCTTGACTACATACCTCTGCCAAGGCTGAAAATGTTCTCCACACCATGCATAATAATCTCAGTCCCTGGAAGGACATCTAATCCAGATTACTTTGTGATATTTTCTTAAAAAACTGTCTTTAAAAAACATTTAAAACTTCATGTTTCCCAGTACTTACGATTCCTGTTTATATATTTGAACATCACAGAAAATAAAGAGTTGTTTTAAAATCCTTTTAAAACTGTGGAAGTTTGGCAAAAACACATTTCTCTTACAACTGTCATGCAAAACCTTCTATAGCCTTTAATAATTCTGCTAACAACCAAACCAATCACATCTTCTTGGTGGAGGTAAAAACTGTACTTCACTGAGGGAAACATTTGTGGTACTAGGTGCAGGGATGTCAAACTCATTTTATATTGTGGGGGACATAACCCAGTCTGGATTTAAGTGAGTCAGACCAATGAAAAAAAACTAAAGTATTGCCCAAAAAAACCCCAAAAAACAAAACTCCGAACAGTTTTCATTTTTTCAGTGTAAAGAAGTCCAACTACACAAATATTCTCTGAGATGTATCAGGGAAAAGAAGTGCAATTTCAACATTAAGTCTAATTTTTTTCTACATTATTAACAAAAGCTGCTCCATGATATAAAAAAAGAACCCCATCAGCGAGGCTCTTAGGGTTGAAACTCGAAAAAATAAATTACATCAACTTTAATTATACTTTAATTAAATAAAATTACAGAAAAAAGTAAAGGTAACTCATTAAGTTTTTAATTACAAGATTCCCTGTAATTAAAAACTAAAATTCTCTCTTAATTCACAGAACATGTACTTTTTTTGGTCATTTTTACCCTGGACCATTTTTTTCTTCTTTAATAAGAACAAATTAAAATGTCTACGGTGATTAGTGAACAAACAGGAACACTTGATGAAATACTAACACCTAATTACCTGTCTTTCAATTTTTTTATCTCATTATTTTTTATATTATATTATATTATATTATATTATATTATATTATATTATATTATATTATACAGGGTGGGCCATTTATATGGATACACTGTAATAACATGGGAATGGTTGGCGATATTAAAGTCCTGTTTGTGGCACATTAGTATATGTGAGGGGGCAAACTCCTCAAGATGGGTGGTGACCATGGTGGCCATTTAGAAGTCGGCCATCTTGGATACAACTTTTGTTTTTTCAATAGGAAGAGGGCCATGTGACACATCAAACTTATTGGTAATGTCACAAGAAAAACAATGGTGTGCTTGGTTTCAACGTAACTTTATTCTTTCATGAGTTATTTACAAGTTTCTCTTTGCTCACAGCCATTGACATGTCGAAGAGGTTAACACGTGAGGAGCGGATCGAAATTGTGTTGATATCTGGTGAATGCAGTAACCGGGTCATTGCAGCAGATTTCAAT
>VUQG01001881.1:35157-57847 GCA_015106755.1 Etia nguti | reverse complement strand
GTCCGTTTTTTTTTTTTTTTTTTTTTTTTTTTTGTTTTTTTTTTTTTTTTTTTTTTTTCTTTTTTTTTTTTTTTTTTTAAATGCTAAAGACAGGAGAAAAAATGCAAACACATAAATGGGCTTGACTTTTTAATCGTACAGCTTAATTATTAAATGTTTCACCAGCTGGCCAACCGTTTTCAGCTTCCAGAAACATCACACGAGAGAGCAGTAAGAATTAACCAAAGCCGTTAAGTTAAAGCAATAAAGCCAAAATAATTAGCTGAAAGAAGCTAAAGCTCTGTAGGAAGGCCGGTAGAAATAATAGGTGGGCAAACAGGGAGACAGATGTGTGATTTTTCGTGAACAGTGGGACCTTGAGCTGTGTGTGCTGCTTAAACAAACTCTGGGGGAAGAAGGGGTGAACAGCGGGTAGCTCAGAGGCGGCTGTAGGCTGCACAATTAGAAACAGTGCTGGTGGTTTTTTTCTGCAGTTTTTTTTTCTATTGGCTTAAATCGATCTTTTTAAATTTTGTGGCCGAGACTTGTAGGTGGGCCCAACTTGCTTGTAGCTATCTCTGGCTTAGCTTAAGCATTCATTTGATCAGCTTACAAAACATTGATTATGTTTCTTTCTTTGACCACTTCAGCTGCTGTTTTCTTAAATCATTAACTGCTGTCTACTTGCTGTCTACCACGCTTGCATCACCAGTTGTTAGTTAAAGGTTCGCACTTATTTATTCACATTGTAATAATAAAGCAATCCTTTTGCTTGTGTTCTGCTGCTAAGTTATTGTCTGATAAATAGAAGGCATTGCCACTGAATTATTATCATATTAGACACCTTTAAGATTGTGTTCCTTTTAACATTCACTTGTATATTAATGGGATTCAGTATTTGTGGATCGTGATAAAACGGAGTGCTGCTCGCTGCAGAAAAGAGCCTAATCAACATGTTGTTTCCTACCTCATTTTTATCCACCAGCTCCATATAGGATGACAGCTCATTGTGGCTGCACAGTCTTATTAAATTCAATAGCAGTCATATCAGCTCAGGGTTTATATATGTGGTGTTTGTCCATCGCTGACCCTAATTATTTAAATGTAGCATTAATCCTCAGAATCCAGGGGATTGTGAAGCTGAATTAGGGTCAGCCAGAGGTTAATGATGGTCAGAATTACCTGGGTGGTTCTCTGCACAGTCTTCTAAAAATCCTGAATTTAATGTGGCTGCTGTGTCATTACACCCCGCAGACTCGCTTTTGACCGCTTTGTGTGTGTCTCGTTTTGCTGTCCCTATTGTGTTTGTGTGGCCATTTTTAACCTTTACTTTGTTTAAATATCAGTTGTATTTTTAGGCCCACTTCCAGATTGTTCTTTCTGTGTTTGCCAGATGTTATCAGCCAAACAAATAGCCCGTTTAATAGTATAGATCTCTGCGGGCAAAGTGTCAAGGTTTGACTGTTTTTGATTTCTGTGAAAGCGTTGTGAATGTCTGGTTTTTCAGTACGCTATTGCCTAATCAATAAGAACTTGGGTGGCCACTTAGACGTTCTACATGAAGCCATTCACTCGGCTAAAGTTCTTTGAAAACAAAGCACCAAACGAATTGAATGAAATTTGATAGAGAAAAAAAAAAAAACAGCTACGATCCTGCAGGTGAAAAACTGTGAATATTAATTCAATATGCCTTGAAAGCCCTTTGATGTGATTTTGATGTGAGTTTTTCTTCAGGCCGCACTTCACTCTGCGCGATCAGCAAGTGTTACTGGAAGGTGAGCAAGTCTATAAAGTGCTCCTTATGCAAGGTTTTTATAAATAATACAAATAACGCTATAAAAGACCTTCCAGGCGTTTTTCCATTGTCTGCTATCAGATAAAGTGGTTGCTTGCCTTTTGTTCCTTCAGTATTAGTCTCTCTGTGGTGGTGAGATGTGCCTGTGTGTTGGTCAGATTACCACGAGACATAATGACGATGATAATAGTGAAGTTTTTATTACTCTGTGATGCATTTTAATATTCCCAGGCCGTGCTGGCTTAAAAGACTCTGCTAATTAATATAGACCAGATCGAGACTGCAGTGCAGCCATTTCACGGTAATCTTACAGAAAGCAGCAATTTCCTGGACTTGATGTGCGCAGCACAGTTCACTATAACCTATGGAAATGTAACCTGCAGAAGTCTTAGTGAAAGACTGCATCCTGCATTCATTTCTATTTCTTCATCCCGTGTCTATTTGCCAGAAATGTTTTCATCAAGCATTGGCTCGTCTTTTAAACTCTCAGTCTAAAGTCGTTCCGCGGCTTGGATGCTATCAGGTGCTGCGTGAAACCGAATTCCAATTGGAATATCATTACCCTTCATGTTTGTTTTTCTACCCATCTTGCATGTTCTTTTTGGCGGTTTCACCTGCACTCCTGAGTGTTGACCTGATTTAAAACACTGTAAAAAACAATAATTACGTGGCTCAAATATGCAAACAGAAGTCTGGATTCTGGGCTCATTATGGCAATACTTAAAAAAAAAAAAAGCCCCATAATCACTGTATTTTGTAATTGAATTAATTTTATTCATTTTTTAATCTCCTACATAGTGACATTTTCATAAAGCTCAATACATTAGCCCACTGCAATCGCCACTCCACGCTCTGAATGGCTGAAGCAGCCTGAAGCCTCACCTGTTTGTGATCCTAATAAGGCGATCTGGCAGCCTGACAAAAAAGGGCTCTAACTTAATTAATAGCATGCCATAGCGTAGCTGGCATACATGTTGTATTAAGCACCCTACAGCTCCAATCAAGTCTAACATGACAGCACTGGTTACCCGTGACTTGGCATAAGCAGTATCTAAGGAAGAGTGCATGGGACCCAGGGGTGCACTTGATTTGGTCATCAACATAATGAGGTAATTTTAAACAGATTGCCGCTGAGACAGATAATAGGCACATCATCAATGTGCCAGCCTGACCTTTACTAACAAACCATAAAACTGTCTTACTCTGGCTCGATATTCATGTTCTCAGTTAAGCCTTCAGACCAAGCGATGAAGCTTCAACGCGGCCTTTCCTTCTTTGATCTCTACCTAACGAATATGGTTATACTAATTAGTATGTCCTACCCAGCGATCGTACTTTATTATTTTGCTTTTTTTCACAGTGAATTACGTTAAAAGTGTGATCTTTGATTTTTATGGAAACTCATAAAACTGAAATGAAACGCTGACATTCCCAAATTGCTTTGCATGATCCAAAGACAAAACAAGCTTGTGTTTTTCAGATTTTTTTAGCAGCTGAAATTATGTTTTCAGTCTGCATTCTGGAAGTTTTTTTTAATTTTTAAAAGTTGCATAAATGTATTGATGCTTTAAATAATAACTGCACACCGTGGAGATTAGAAATAATTTTTCAGAGATCAAATCCAGCTACTGAGAAGGAGAACAGGCTCATACAGCCTTCCATGTGAGTGAAACCTTGTTTTTCAACACAAATTGAATGCAGCGCAAAAAGCTGAAGGAAAATTTCATTGAGATCTGTCCAATATGTGACAAAGGTATTTGAGTCCAGAGAGAATTCCTGGTTCAATAGACCAAATGAGTTTCAAAATACCATTTTTTTTAAAGGTTTGTTTTATCCGACAATAAAATGTATTTGTGAGTCTTTTAATAAAGGTCACTGTTTTGTGATTGTTCGAAATGATTACATGTTCAGCGGTGGGAAGGATCCGGCTTGAGTCAAAGCCACAGCGCATTAAATGCTGGAGCTAGCGGTGTGTGAGCCTGTTATTTACTTTGTACAAATTGACAACCTCAAATAGAAACTCTGCTCTGACTGATGTTCTCATCTCACCGTCCTGCTCAGTAAACGATGCACACTCTATCTCTGGTCAGTGAGAAATTGTGAGTGTTTTTGCGTAGATATGTTAACTCTCAGCAGGGCTCAGACTGATCTGGTGCAGCTGTAGACTTTCATTTTGAGCGCACATGCGATTCTGTGTATTTTATTTTTGACCTGCTGCACTGAGTTTCCACAGCTCTTGGGAACGTGAGGCCTTCACAGCCTGTTCCTCTGTTTTAGGAAGCAAAATGTCACACAGAGACAACGTGGCACTATTCGGGACGGATAAAGCGCAGGTTGAAACCAATCTGCCAATGAAGCAGCTCTTTGTGGCATTTTGACTGTGTGCGTAATTGCAGCTTTGACTTCAGACTTTTGAGAACAATAATCAGCCCATCATCTTGTAAGAAAATGTCAAATGCAGAGGAAAACAAATAAAAATGGACTAAAGAACAAATGTAATAATACAGCATAATAGTCCCCATGAATCATGGCTTGTTATGATGCCTGTTATCAACATCCATGGCATTAGTCATCATAGACAAATGCTCACAATGGCTGGCAACAGACATTACAGAGATGGAAGCCGGCAGTGTGATGAAGAATGTGTTGTCCATATTTCTCTTGCATCCAGAGCCCTGAATGATTTGTTACACTTTCTGTGACCAATTAAATCCGTTTGCATGTAAAAGCTGTGACATGTTTATGCCTTCCTGTTTATAAATCTATTGTGGTGTGTGTTTTACATGCTAAAATCTCATTAGATTGACATGTTTTTCATAGAAGCAGTAAATTATCTTGTGTTTTTTGGGGATTTCTTTTTATCGCTTACATATATTGGACAAAGAAAAAAAGTTTTATGATGGGAACTAAATGTGTTTTCTTCAGATTAATGTCCCCCCTACCTCTCAGTTATTGTCGACAGTACAGTAGATCACATCACTGGGAGAAGCACTGCAGATTAAAAATGTCAATTTCAGACGTCACCCTCTGCTCTGTGATATACAGCCCAGGATTGGAAACGCGCACAGGAATTTGAGCAAGGATTCTTCACTCGGATGTCACAGAGAAAACACCTGCTGGAGCCACATTCACTTGAACACACACAGGACGTGACTGTCTTGACTCCTCGTGACACGACTATACACTCTAATCTCCGTTAGGGTTCGCCCGGCGTGCTACGTGCTTCAGCCTGAATAATGTTTCTCCATCCTCTGCCTCCTAAGCCACGCTGGCCTTTGACTTGTTTACACAGATTAAAGATGTGATGTTGAAACATGTGCTGGCTCAAACAGCGGCTCTGCCGAGGCGTAACAAATGTCAGCATGATGAAGGTGAGGACTCTAATGCTGTATTATCTCTGCTGCATTGGGAAGCAGGTGTGATGAATGTCCAGCAGAGACAGACGCACATTTCTACCTGTCTCCACCTGTCTGCGGAGGGGGAGGGGGAAATCTATTTAGCCACTGGGGGAGGGGGTTTCGGGCAATCCAATCTGAAGATGTTTGCTGGTTGACGGGGTGGAAGTGGTGAGCGGACATGGCACAGTTTGGCCCTGGGAGATTTCTGTCTGACACTGCCAGGGAGGATGGACAGGAGTGGGTCGAGAACAAAATAGGAAGGTCAGCACAGGACAGGCAGGTGTCACCTGATGTATTGTGGGTTAACAGCTTCCGAGTAATGTTGCCATCAGCGCAGACCACAACAGAGACATCAGTGAAACAAAGCTGAATTCCTCCGAATGCCTCTGATGTTATGCGACTGATTCTAAGAAATCCTGTCGTACTGATTTTTCTGTTCGGCCAAACTATGTCCAGGCTGCAACGCTCGAAAACAAGACAACAAATGATGGCAGTAATTTACCCATTCATCTGGCTATTATTAAATAATCTGTCTTAAGCCATATGGTAAAGACATAAAAAAAAACAACCCTGTGCTTCTGAGAGCATTTGTCAGCCTCAGTGTAGCGTCAGTTTTGTGAGCTTGTGTTTAAGGTTGGATTACATTTATTCGGTCATTGTAGCAATGCTTAACAGTAAAAACGACATCTTGCCGGGACTGAAAACAGCCGATGTTTATTATGTCCATGCTGGTCTGGTGGGAGGGGCTTAAAATAGGGATTGAGGAGCTGCAAGAGGACTCTGGGCTTGTTTTTAGCTAGGGGCCACCCAAAGAGGCATCTTGCTCACCCAATAAAGGAAGTGACCAGCAGCAATGTGGCAACCAGAGACCACTGAAGTTAATGACATTTGGTGACCTCAAGCGACTTTGGGTGAAATATCCACTGGCAGCACAAAGCGGGCAGGTCCCAAGTTAAACTTTTCACAGCTTTGAAACGAGCGCTAGCAGCGGCCGATAACAGCGCGGGATGCATCTGATATATGACCTGATATGACTGCTGGTTTTCAACCCGAGTAACCATAAAATATGGAATAGGACAAACGCTTAACCCCTTAATGCGTGGTGTGTCATAGTTTTTGAAACATCATCACTGTGATTTTTTTTTTTTTTTTTTTTAAGCAATAAATAGTAAAGAATTGTTGGACTTGGCAAATATGATACAGACTAAAAACTCATAAATGTATTTTTAATTATTAATTATTATTATATATGTTAAAGTTTTACATGTTATGGTAATTGTTTCATGGTTTAGGGTTAACAGTGGCACTGAGTCATGTAATTTATTGCTGATTTATACTGATGATAGTTGAGGATCGTTCACAAAAGCAGTGATCTCAGAGAGAGGAGATGAACCTGCAGGTTCTCATTTGGCTGCTAATCACAGGGCTTCATCTTGTTTAAGTTCCCCACCTGTTATTTCCAAGTGCTCTTTATTTTCAGTTCTGCTGTTTTTTTATGTTGTATGTTGTTTATATTTCTTCTCTCTGCACCTTTAAGTCAGGCTTAATAAAAAGTAACATTAAGTGTGGCATTTGCAGCTGATATTTTCTGCCCACTAAAGTCGTAGTGGTCTTACATAAGAAACATGGTGGGCTAGTTTGGTTAATGGCCTCAGCTGTTGACAAGAAACTTTAACCACTTGCTAATAGCGTGCTGTAAAACCACAACTTGTCATTTTTACACTTAGATGAGGTGGGATGAGTTTGCTATTTTGGGATAGAGCCGTTCACGGGGTTTGCTTAGAGCAACAAAAGTGGTAGATTACCACTTATTGGTGGGTTTTGTTTTTTGTTTAACCACCAGTTAGGATAAACCTACTGCTTTGCATTTAAAATAAGAGGTTATTTGCTATAATTGCCATCTCCCCCTTACATTAACCATGCTATAGTGGCCCTGTGCTATCTTTTTTTGCAGAGCTGTCTAATATCTTTGATCTTCTCACTGGATTTTACCCTTCTGACCTCTACAAGTATTTGTGACACTTTGAAAATGCCTTTGCTCCAAACTGCCAAGGGTCATGCTTCAAATGGCAGCAGGAGGCAGGTTATATCAGGGCTTTTGAACAAGTGATAAATGCTGTTGTTTTTCTCTTAAGGATAATAAAATGAATAATAAGTTTCCATCAGTGGAATAATAAATGATAAATCCCATCGTGTATCGGTATACAGCTAATGTTTTACTCTCACTGAAAGGCATCAATCACTACGGCTGCACGAGTCAAGTCAGTCAACAACAGCTTCTCAGCCTCTTCAGATTCAGATAATGAATCACGGAGCTTTATCAGCAGTCAGTGGTGGTGAAGCTTCCATTGTATCAGATCATACTGGTGTCTTATTCCTGTGAAGAGAAAAAAAAAAAACAAGCTCTGGTTTCAACATGTTAAATAATTATAAAGTAGCACACTGACCTTTTCTCTGACCCTTTTTTTAAAGGCTGTTCTGCTGACAGGCTCTAATTAACATTAGCCTCCAGAATCTGACTGCTGTCTACTGGGAAGCGGAGAACAATCCTTGCCAGGCTGTAGTCCTGTAAAACACAGCAAAAGGCCATCAGTTCATCTGTTCATCCCCCACCACTCCTCCTCATCGCTTCCCACTCCCCCTCCTCCTTCTCATCTCCCACTCAAGTGAAAGAAACAGCTGGAAAGATGCTCGTAGATGCTGCCATTAGAGACGTTTTCTATGTGTTGCGTTGAATTTAATCTTTTCACGCAGTTATGTTGCTGACTGGCAGCTCAAACCATGCTGATCATTTTGATGATTTTACAGCCTGACAAGCAGTAAATGTGTAAAATGTGACATAATGCTCACTGGGATTTATGACCTTTTGGACACTGGATGTCTTAGAAATGTCTTGTCAGTTTGGAAAGTAGATTTTGGCACCTGTTGCTCCCTTAAAGCCCAACACTGCCAACAGTCTCAGAGCCCAAATGTTCCAGAAACTTCAATCTTTTAAAGATGTTTATTTAACTCACCAGAAGTAGTACAAGTCAGCTCATGAAAACAGCACTATGACATTTTTTATGGAAGCTTGTTTCTGCCACTGAAGAGAAAAAAAATTGCCATCCATAACTTGAAATTTCAAGTTAATAAGTCAAAATTTTGAGTTAATTCTGCCAATGAAGAATCTCTGTGAAGGTACTTTATTTCCTTGTTACCCGGAAGCAGAAGGCAGAAGACATCAGCTCCCAGTGCGACAGCTGCCGGCCACGATTTAGTAAACTGCAGAGCGTGTTCAGCGTGGTTTTAGAAACGTTACTAGCTGGATCGTGTGGCATTATCTGCACAACAGCAGTTTGTTCATGTTTACTATACATTAGTAGCTCACTGATGTCATCTCTACCTGATTTTGCGTGCGCCTGTTCCTGTGCAGTCTGCTTCTGGGTAACAAGGATGATGTCATTCACGGAGCTTCCTGATTGTAGTTAGGAAATAACTCAAAATTTCAAGATATGGATGGCAATTTTATTTCACGTATTTTTTTTCCCAGTGGCAGAAAAAAGCGTCCATGCTTTCCTGAATCTTTCCAAAGGTTGAAAACATGACTATTGTATAATGACGTAATAGTGATGTCATCAGGGTCCATTGAGGCTTGGATGTGAATTTGTCAACAGAAATCTTCTCTTACCTAGAGGCATAGGAACAAAATGGAGATGCATTTAGGCAATCATTTTAAAATCAGCATTCCGCTTTCTGGCGGAGGAATTCCAAATAGCTTCATGCACCTTTTTTATGTCTTGTATAGAGAGTTGTGTGTAGTGTGCTGATGGGAAATGAAGCAACAATACGCAACACACTCAGTATTTGTCCCCCTCCGGGCCCTGCTCCTAGCAGAGCAGGAACTCAATTAAAGCTCAAACAGTGAGAAATTGTTTAAAGCTAATGTTTTCTTTATGCATTTTTTTTTTTTAGCATTTTGTGTATAATGAATACCCAGAAGTGTAGCCAAAACTAGCAGAACCAGAAATCAGTGAATGCCCTCCACTCCTTATTCTCCCTGTGAAGTTTTCTGTCCTTCATCTCAGAAGCATCTAAATCAGCGGCACATTGCTGGAACGTGGCCCCTTTTGTCCTGATATTACCAGTCTTAGGACAGTTCTGGATGACATCACATAAGTGCTGTTTGTGTGCTGTATTTACTCAGGCATCAGTTAACCCTTGCTCGTGCCGCACTCTCTATATCGATTTTGTTTTTTCTTGTCAGCTCTGAAGCTATCGGCTAAATCATCGTTTCACTTTAAAACACATTTACCTCTCCAAAAATGATTTTCTGGCTTTTTTCTTTTTTTTTAAGTTCTATTTTTCCAGCAAGAATTGCCTCTCCGAGTGTGTTTTCTAATCTGTGACTGGTTCAGATTTTTCAGTCAAGGTCAAACCACTTGTGCTCCTGAAATCTCAAAGCTTACAGTTTCTCCTCATTCTCCATGATAAATTCAGGTAGCATGAGAATACCTAGTGAAAACGATTCCCTATTCCTTCTGCGATTCGTGTAGTGCCGACAAGTACTCCCCACGCACCTGCCATTTTTCACTGAAAAAAATCAATCAGCTGCATCTGGGGGCTCGTTTTCATCATCACTTCATTGACTTTCTCCCCAGCTAAATTTTCTTTACAACTACCTAGTGATACTGCTGGAGGCCAGGGAGATCATAGCACGTCTTAATGAGCTTGTGTGTGCAAGCATTGCTTTTTCCTTTAGCCTTGTTAGCTGACATTTAGTGAAGGTGCTCATATTGCTGACAAAAGCATTCCCAGTAATGCTCTTGGAAGGTGAGGCACGTATAGCTCTTTGTTTGATCTTGACAGCTCAGAGGCATGATCATCACACAAGCGGTCAGAAGAGCAAACCAGGTGATACGAAAGCACCATGCTAGGATTTTTGTGTTGATTTAGCAGTTTTGTGGTTTACATTAATGGGACATATTTCTGCTGGAATAGATAAAGATGCAAAAAGTGTTTTATTTCATTTGCAGATGGGTGAAAACATTCAGGGAAAAGCTACAGAAAGTGTTGATTTTCCCCATGCCGTGCCCCAGCATGATCTGGTATTGATCGTACGTATCCCTGGAGCTCTCTACTTAAGTCTCACAGATGTTTAGTAGACTGAGATCCGGTGACTGTGAAGGCCACAGCATATGACTAACACTATTATCATCCTCATCAAATCTTTCAACGACCTTTGTGCCCTGTGGATGGGGGCACTGACATCCTAGACGAGGCCCCTGCTATCAGAATAGAATTTCTTTCATCACAGAGTAAAGGTGATCACTCAAAACAACTCTGTATTGATTTGCAGTGACCCTTTCACTCCAAGGGGACGAATGCCAGCAAAATGTCTCCCCACAGCATAAAAGCGCCACAGGACTTCTTAATGTAGGGGTCAAGGGTCAAGGTTTTTCTTGGGTTATAATTGATGTAGTTGGGCCAATAAATATTTGGCACATTTACATTTAATCGTTATTATTTTGCATAAGGTTTAGTTTGTTCGGGGACGTTTCAGGCCTGTAAATCATTAGTCAGAAATGTTCCATGAAATTTTTTCAAAGGCCTCATATACCTCATGTACAGTACTGTGAAAACCTCTTGAGCAGCCCCTTATTTCTTTATATGAAACTGTGAAAATTCAGAAACACGTGCAGCAATTTATAGTTTATAAGGTAAAAACTGTTTACTCGAATGTATGGAATGTTAAGCTTGAAAGTTATATGGGGAGACCAGTCCATGACTGATCGTGTTCCACTGTGTTATTCTATCCAGGTATGCTTTTACTGCACTGGACGTGTGTTTGGGATCATTTTCATGATGACAATAAGTTGCTTTTAAGGTCATTTTGCGTGGAGGATCAAAATCTGATGATACTTTGCTTTATTCATAATTCCATCAAATTTGAATAAGCTCTCCAACACCACTGGCCGACATGCAGCCACAAACCATGACAGAGAATCCACTGTGTTTTACAGATGGCTGTAGGCTCTCACTATTGTGCCTGAAAATATGCCATGTTTTCAGCTAACAGCTCTTTGGAAATTACCTTGTTGGTGCAAAATATTTTTATGCCTGTCAAACTGTGTTATCCTTTGCATTTTTCTTTTCTTGCTTTCTTCTTTTTATTGTATATTAAAATAAAGAAATGGGGGGGGGGGGGTGACAGGGTGCTAGTAATGAATTACCTAAAATTTGTTGTGCTTAATTTTTTGTATTTTTAACCAAAAATTACACATTTGGAATACCAATACCCAGTAATGACTCATTCCTACCTTTGTTCATATTTCTTGCTTTTTTTGTTGTATGACTTTATCTTGGTTCACCAATTCATGCAGCAACTGCACAGTCCAGAATAGCGCCGTTTTGCCTTGCAATCAGGATTATTGCAAGAAGTAGGAATGTTTGACTGTATTTTTTGTATTTGCAAATTTGTGTATTGTTAACTGAGCCGTGGAAGTAGAGAATTTCCCTTTTTAAGTACGTCTATATTTGGGAAGCAGCTGTGGACTAACAGTCCCCCCATTTCGAGTCAGCTCCAACCTTATAGCTGTTCAGTTCTTCCATGCTTTTCAGTGCTGACCTTACTCCCAGCATGTGTGATGTGATCCAACATGACATCGAGTATGTCTCCTCAACCATCGAATGGCTCTTAGTGCTGTGTGCCAGAAGAGGCCCAGCTCTCCGGTTCCCTCCGCTGTCCTACAGGGAACCAACCGATCGTCTCTTCTTTTCAAATGGAGCTGAGGTTTTTCACTGTCGCAGCAAGAGTGTCCCTACAGAGCTGCTACTCAGCTACTCAGGTATGTGGAAAGGTGTGAATGAATGTCACTGTGGGAAACAAACACATGTTTCACCCCTCCACCCCCACCGCCCCTCCCAAAAGCACTCAAATGACTGTGCACAGTTGCTTATGCTAGCTTTACCTGTCAGAATTTGTAGTGGAGCTTATGTTCAGTTTCTCTCTCTGTTGTTTCTACAGCATAATTTCACCACACCCCACATATTTCAGTGGAATTTTTTTTCACTGTTCAGTCATTAACGGAAACATGATTTGTTCTAGACATACATACAAAATATAGTTCTTCTTGGTCTTACCTTTCACAATAAAAACCACAGAATTATACTGTGTGACTGTTATACTGTTGGGGTTCTAAAGAGAACTCTTACTAAACCTAACCCTTATAGTAGTTGTATAGTTAGTAGTTGCTGTGACTGTAATTAAAAAAAAAAGGTATTAATTATATCATTAATTAAATTATTATAAACAATTAATGTAGAAATGTAAACAATATAAGTTTTCTGACCTTTTGCTTCATGACAGCTAACAGAAGTTCCAGCCACTTCTGAACGGATGGATGTATATTTTTCACATTAAGCATATTTTCTCCAACATATGTGCTCCATTTAGTAAATGGGCTGGTAGTTATATAGTGTCCTGTTATACAGCACTTGTTATAAAGCACTTTTCACAAGCATCAGTCACCCATTCACACATTCTATCATATCTTTATTCAACACCTTTTAGCGATTTCTAACTTTGATGCACACACTTCTGTGGATGCGTTTAGGGGTTCAGTATCTTTTCCAAGGACATGCAGACTGGAGAAGTCAGGGATTGAGCCGACCTTCCAATGGGTAGGCGACCCAATCTGGCTCCGGAGTCACAGCCATCCGCTAAAAATGACCCTGAGGCATTTATCAACATACTGTCTGGCTTTGATTCACAAAAACAAATATATACACCAACGCAAAGAGAGACAAGTATGCTGCAACAAAAGAAAACCACTGTAGTAGAGTATGATGGGAAAAAACATATGTAAAGAAGGGAACAAAAACAAAAATATATAGCCTACATGTCTATAGACCACCACTTATGCAGCTGAGGGGTGCAGACTGGCCAGGGCAGGAGACCAGGTGCCACAGAGGCATTGTACACCCTGGACAGGTCATTGGTTTATTGCAGTTTAAGTGTCACTAATTAACATATCAATATTAAATTATTACAGGTTTGCAGTATTCGATTTGACAGTGACAGTTAGTAACAGGTTCGTCTCCTTTTTTTGCTCTTATTAATGGAGATGGATCAACAGCTTAAAGGTGCATTAATGGCACCTACTGTAGCATTTGTAGTGCCTAATATACTACAAGATATGGGTAAAAACAAGGGAAAATATATGTTTTCAAAGAAAAGAATTACATTTATTGGCTTCTTTTAAAATTTGACGTAATGATGTAATGTGTAGTATGACTCCTATGAGAAGGGAGCACTGAAGGTCACCATGACACAATATGCTTACTCATGTCTAAAAGCACTGGTATCTATCCTAACCAGACTGATTATGGCCTCACCCACGGGATGTGAACTGTGTTAATGGAAATCAATGATATCAGTGGCGTTTCAAATGTGACTTGATGAGATGTCTGAAGTTACTGGGAGAAACACATTGATCACGTGAATGTTGCTGGCACTGGATAATGATTTCGCAAAGGCAGGAGCTTGGTGACCTCTAGGTCACCTTCATCCAAACATCATTAAAGTCAAGTCCCAGCTTTAAATATTACCATAGGGAATTCCAACCAAGAGACATGGAGGACCAGTGCCCCAGGGTTAATAACAGGTAAATAACCATCAAGAAGGAGGAAAAACATTAGGCCTGGATCCTTAAAATGTTAGTCTGTGATAGTACTAGTTAAAATACAGATCCTAAATTGATGTTATGTGGGTGTTGGATGTGTTTTAGATGGTCCCCCATGAGATTCACGGTGAGAAATGTTCTTTGCCGAAGGAAAGGTAGAGAGAAAATGCATTCCTACTTCTTTGCTCCATGATACACAGTTCAAAGGTGAGCTACCAGCCTCCTCATCCCACTTTCTCATTATTTTAGAACAAACAACATTCTTGCTATGTCAAAACACAAAAATAAAACATCTCTTGCTTCCTTCACGTTTGTGCCATATAAAACCAATGATCTGCATGCATGCGACGCAAACACTCGTTTGGTCTTTCTCTGCAAATAAATGACACAGAATCAGCCGAGACCAAGCTCAGGCTTAATACCTATTTCCACCTGTTTATTTTTCAAATATACATTTCCTAAAGCCACACTTTCTATTTGTATTCTCACACAGAAGTATTATAAGAGAATGCAGCGAGTCTCATACATATAACCGCAATGTTTTGCTTTGCTTAGATAAAACCTTTAGTTATTTAAATGTAAATACAGTGATGTCTTGTTTTATTTGCCATTCATAATTATTGAAAACAGCTCTTATCAGTAGATTACTGTGAAGGAGAACTCCTGATAAGAACAAAAAGGGACATTAATGTATTTCATTAGCTTAATGTGCATTTTGCTTGATTGCATGCTGAAGGTATGTCAGCGTGACTCTTCAGTCCTCTCTCATGACAGGCCATGAAAGAGTGAACGTCGGGCTTCTTGAGACCACTTTGATAGAAAAATTATGTAGTGGCTTCGTCTTCTTTGGATATTCTTCGGCATTAAATGAGGACATTGTTCCACTGGACAAAGAGAACGAAGTCAAAAAGAAACAGCGGAAAGAACAGAAAGCCGCCCATTTGGCAGACAGACAGTTTCTGCAGCTCCCAGCAACTCTCTGTGGACTCTGCCTCTGACAGTCAGGGATAAGTGGCCATTAAAATCCCATGATCACTTAATACACCTGTCATTAGCCATCAACTGTGCATTAACACTGCAAGCCAGGACTTACTACAGAGGAAGAAATAGTCTTGCCTCAATTTAAAAAAAAAAAAAAAAAATCCTAAATTTGTCAGCATGTCTGTATATTACTGTGCACTGTTAAGTGCGCTCAGTAAAGTTAATTGATTTATCTGCAAAGTGACTATAGAAGTGATTATGTAATTCAACTTGGATTATGTAATTCAAGTTTTTTATTTTATTTTATAATATGCAAACACAAAACTGTTTTTATTACAAAGAGGATGCTAAAAAATAGTTTAGCACTGATCTCAAAGCAAATCTCTTCACTGCTACATCATACATTCATTTAGATTGCACTGCTGGTTGTTAGTGGTCATTTTGAATTGATCTAATCTGCACTTTACCGAGTAAGACATTGACAATTTTGGGTTGCAGGAGATGCACTTCATTCAGGAAACAGAAAGCGGGAAGGGGAAATGGCTTGCTGCCTATCAAAATAAGGTCCAACAATTCATCTTCCACAAATTGCTAAAATTACTACTTGTGCTCTTTTTTCTCCTACTGTTGCTCTTTTTAAGGCAACCCATCATGCAATGGGGATGGGCAGGGTAACCAAAACAGGCAGAACTTTGTAATGTTCTGTATTAATGCCAATTAATACCCATCTAATAATCCCACACAGGACTTCAACCTTCTTTTCCTGGAGGAAATTCTTGTCTTTTGTGCAACCACCATGACATTTTTCTCCCTATGCAGATTTCAGCAGAATAAGGAGCTCTTTGGAGTTGAATTTCACATAAAATGTAATTCAGAATAAAGTTCAGTTGTATGCAAATGCAATCTTTTGGAGACAAGTTTGAATAAATATTAAGAAATAGAATTGGGCGATCGAACTGGTAGAATGTCAGACATAAGCTACCACTGGTTTCAATGTCCCATGATTTGAACACCCTATTCGTCCTCCTCAGTTTCCCTCCTATGATGCATCGCAGCTGTGCAAATACTTTTATCTCTGTTGCATTAGAGTATTTGAATGGCCTGTGTTTTCATTTGTCTGCAGTCTTAGCCTTAAGGTGTTTTTAATCTTTCCAGCTTTGTTCTTCTTGTTTTTGGAGATGACTCAGTTCTCCTGATTCTGGCATTTAGATGACACAGACAAGTCATCAGTGTAAACAAAACCGGTACTGGCTTCAGCTTTCCCAAATCCCAGACATTTTGATGCACAACTTCTGTTTTAATTGCAGTTTCGTCTGTAAACACAGTTTCTGCCAAAACAATGTTTTCTACCATTTTACAGGGGGAAAAAAACAGCAACAAAGCCGGGACCAAGGCCAGTCAATGAAATGTTATCATTAATAGAGTCATTAAAAGAATAGCAAGCTGTCTATGTATTAATGGATTTTCTGGTAATTGTTTTTGTTGCCTGAGGCCTTGGACGTAGATTTGTTTTGTTGGTCTGTTTGTTTCTTTCAGTATCATGGCTAAGGGTCAACCATTTTCTGCATGAATATACTATTTGAAAAGGGTAAGTGCCAGGCCATTTTAAATAGGTCCAAATGTCCAAAACAGGACTTTTTTTCTTCCAATATTTCCTGCAAATAAAAGAGGAGTCACAAATTGAGACTCAAAATTAGACTGTGTCAGAAGCTGCCCATTTAACCACCTTCTTTACCTTCTACTAAGTCATATCACTGGTAACAAGAAAAAGGATTGCAGAAACGAGTTGTACAATATCATAATATCCACCTTAAATTGACAAGAAAAAAATAGAAAATGCTTTTCTCAATCACGACAAATGGCATGACAGAAATATTCTGGCATTAGTCTTGCAATGCCCATGCATGCATCAGAAAATTGTGAAGAAATTTTAATGGTTAGTGATAAGAAGTCTTTGAAGCCCTGTTGGCAAGGGATTAGTATCACCAGGAGACTTGATGTGATTTGGAAACCGTCACAATTTGTGTCCCGCACTCACAAGCGAGAACCCAGTTGAATTTATTTACATCTACGGTCGCCTGCCACAGACCTAAAATCATTATAAATAGACCGCCACATAATAAGTTGAGCCTGTGCTGCAATGCATCTTATCCATCTCATCATCTTTTGAGATTTGAGATTCTGAGATGGATCTGCACACTCCTGAATTTGCACCCAAAATGCTGTCCAAACTTTCATTTATAAATGCCAACGCAGCCCCCATAGCTCATGTTGGAAAGATGCAGGAAAAAAGCTGTTGTGGGATTTTTACTAACAAGTTGCGTAGATGGCAGACTCACACGAGATTACAGACGACATGCGCATTTATTACTAATTGCTAGAGATCCCAATCGAATAGGTCTTTGGAATGCAAAAGGAAAAAAAAAAGAAAAGAAACTCAACAGTTTAGTTTTCCCTACAAATTAATTATCTATGAGCTGAATGTAAAAGAGCTGCAGGGTTACTTGTTGGTGATTTTTTTCAAAACAGGCAAACAATATAAGGTCTCTCTCCATTTGCAGCCATCAAGGATCCTGTTATTATTTGGAGCCCTCCAGAAAAGTCTGCTGAAGCCGAAATGTTGGTTGTTAGGTCAAGTGGAAACTATCGTCAAAAGATTTTGAGATCCGAGTTCCTTTCACTCTTCCTGAAGGCAGGTCAGTTGTTTCGTGCTGTTTTGTTGTGGAGATGAGCTTGCGGCAGACCTGAAGTAGTAGCTGAGATAAATTGTGGTGAGATGCTTTTGGTCAAACATGAATATCCATGTTTGAGTTAGCTAAAATGCAAGCCCATGTGGGATATTTTTGGTTTCTTTGCTGCCTGAGGGTAGCTGACAGCTGTTTGGTTTGCCAGCAGTGCTGTCAGATAACAGGCCAGCGAGTTCCAACGTTTCTTCGTCAACTTTTTCCCTTATTGCAGTTTCACCAAAATAAATGTGAAAACGGGCCTCAGTCCCACAGGAACAGAACTGGCGGCATCGGGCTCTCTGTGGTCGTCATAAAGCCGCACAACAGGGAGGGTGGGAGGTACGACGTGTGGTTGTGGTAGCGCTGGCTCTTAATGTTGCTGCAGTTAGCTCGCGCTCCCTCTCCCCCTTCACCCCAGCAAATCCCCACCACCTAGCACTGAGTGATGTCAGACAGTCAGGAATGCTGGATGCTGAAGGAGAGCGCAACGGCAGCAGGCGGCAGAGATAAGGTCCCCCATACCTCCACAGATTAAACAGCAGGATTAACCTCTCTACTCCACCACTGCCACCACGGTGTCTTTCACCCCCTTATCTACCCCCCACCTCCTCCTTTTCTCCTCCAACATTTGCCACCATACATTTGTACAGTTGTCATGATGTGGGAAATTGCTTTTTAACCCTATGTGGCTTCACTCTGTCCTTGCCAATTGAAACATAAGAAAATGGAGCAGGCCTTGCCAGGAAAAAAAAAAAAAAAAGTACTGTTTTGCCCCAAAAGGCTTTCTGGTCTCATCCTAAGCCAGACATGAAATAGTATGTCTGCAGGAATATGGAGAAAAGGAAGAATCTGCTGAAAATGTCGAATATTACAGCAATTTTGTCAATTTTTGTCAGTTTCTGCGTCTTTTCTTTGAGCCAGACTTAATAACTTGAAGATTCAATTGCTGCTTTTGAGTTATCATGTTCAAAGGAGTAAGGAAAGCACCAATAAATAGTCCAACAGATAATGTCCTCAGCAGTGGTACCCTGAAGCCACACTACAGAAACGATTTGCAGATATTTATTTCATGCTCCAGTGTTCAGGGCTCCAGCCACACTTCTCACAAAACATGTCCAGTTCTCAAACTTTACGGTTATTGGATAGCAATCAGAAAGTGTATATGTTTAACGAGTCCACTAAAATGGAATGGTGTATATTTACATAAAGTGTACGGCGCAGTATTGCTTCACCCAGTATCCGTTCAGAAGACAGTGCATCTCAACTATCCTTGCCCACGGCTTTTACTTCAGTTATATAAAAACTACATTTGAAATACTAATAGTTTTGTTATTCTTACACAAGAGTTATTATGTTTTCTAATCTAATCCACTTTCTTTGTTTGTCCCAGGTTAGCCTGTGGGTTCAGACTTGAGCTATTCAAAGGGAAATGAGATAGTTGGTATGCTCTGCGTTTTGCCTGAACATTTTGTCATGATAATGAATGCATGTTTACTCACAATATAAATGAATGTTCATAACTCGATATGTTAACAGTTTTTGTGCCTTTAGCCTTTTGTTCGGCTGCCAGTGACTATCATCGGTCATATCAGATCTTCTTTTTGGTTTGGGCTCAGAACGATGGAGGAAATGTAGATCCCCAGCTCTCCAAACCAGGCAATTAGCATAGCATCCCCCTGTGTTAGGTACCTGTGATAAGAGGGCTAGTGACCAAGTGAGCTATGACATTCCATTGATCCAGAAAATTGCTGCGGAGCCAGCCTTGAAATTAGTTTAAATTGCTGAATCAAAAAATGTTATCCTGGGTTCTGGCAAGGCCAGCGTAAACCTCATGCCTCTAATCCCCAGACTGATGTGAAAAGTTGTCAGGGATCGTGTCACCCACCACCACGATTGATGGGGGACTTTGGATTACGCGTGACAGAGAGAGACACATGCAAGCAACTGGGATTTGACTTGGATGGCACTTATGGCTACCAGGGTCGTGACTTGGTTCCAAATCTGCAGGCTTTGGGAATTTCCAGTGTGATCCAACACTGGCTTTGTGCTTTTCAATTCAATTACACGCCATCTCTTTACTCTGTGACAATGTCAGATCGCAAGCTCTCTTAAATGCAAGTTGAGTCATAAATCTAAGCTTTGACGCTTGGTTCAAGGATTGGTGGGGGGATAATTTACCATCAGTCAGGTGCCTCATTTTATCCTCTTCGGATACTCTTAAAATAGCAACAAACAGCCGCGTTGGAGTTGCAGACTGATGGAAGGAGGGAGCAGGCAGGAATATGTCCACTCTAAACAGCTTTAATGTGGAATAACTTCTGGTAAGAGGATCACTGAAGCAAACACAGAAGTGGATTAAAGTCAAATATATTCTGTTGTAAGTATAATCACAAGTCAGTTAAAAGCAGGGTGTTACCCAGAATAGTAGTGTTGTGAATTGTAGGTGATGCTTAAAGTAAATAGACAATGATTGCTCACAATGGCAAACAAAGCAGCATGTTAAACTTAGAGTGAAGTAGTGATTTGAACTTTAAGAACTCACTTGCGCTCCGGTTAGCATATCATATGTTTTACGTAGTAATTAAACAGGGAGTAGACAGTCTTCTAAAAAAAATTTGAGCTCACTGCTTGGCTGCAGTGTGCTGGTGCTGCTGCTGCTGCTGCCGCTGCTCAGGTGTGCTTCGACTGCTCACTAATAAACGGATGAAATATGATTTTAACACCACTGCACAGCAGCCTGCCACAGTCAGATGCAACAGATGCTGTTTTAATCAGTTCTTACAGGGCAAAACGTGGAGCTGTACAGTTGGTGCTTCCTCCACCTGACATCGCTACACTCGGCGTGTCTTCTTCCCTTCTTTGCCACAATTGGCTTGTTGTGTATTCACTTTCACAGTTAAAGAAATTCACCCATCTTCACCACTTAGTTTGGAAAATGTCAACCACCAAAGAAAAAGGCATTTTTATGTGCCAGTTTGACAGGGCAATCTTTGCACCACCCATGTTTTTTTAGGTTTGTTTATCACATCCCACGATGTCAGCAAATATAAAACTGGTTTCTGTTTAACTTTCTCTTTTTGACTTATGTGGAAAAAAAGTTCAGCTCTAAGTGGGTGAAGCCTTAAGTATCGTACATAATCCCTTTTGCTTCTGACAGGAATAAGAAACTTGCTCTAAAGACCACTCAACAGAGTTTTAAGTTAGTGTGTGAAAATCCAGCAGGATAAGAGAATGCCCCACTGGATACTCCCGGATTAGTATATCTATTGATTTGTGTCATCATGAGGAACACAGAGTATATTACAAGCACATTAGAAGACAGTATCTCTCCACATTAAAATGTGGAGCAAAGGAAACGAGGCAGGGGCTCTTCAAACGGCTGCTTAGAAGCTTACTGATTTGCTGAGTGTGTTTCTTCCAAACAGGTATGTATTAATGTGCTCTCATTAGAACTCAACTCAGCCACAAAAGAAAATTTTAAAAAAGCTATTCTCTACTAGGAACAGCTGGGGATTTCTTTGCTTTCCTTAAAAGCTCAAGATAACAAAAACTCTTCTAACTTAAAAAATAAACAAATAAATAAAAGAATGTAGAATGAAGAAGAAAGTGTTATTGCAGTGGCCATTGCTCTACCTGAGCAGTCATCAGTGATTTGTGTGCTTACAATCTCCCACTGGAGAGTGCAAAACTATAAGGCCTGACAGTGCGTTCACTCTGCAATGTGTGAAACCCGTCATGCATGTCACATCAGTACAGAGGCTGAGGTGGTGCAAATATAGCCAACTATAGCAAAGTCAGTATGTGATGGTTGACTATAAAGCTAAACGATGTGTGTGTGCTTATCCAAGCTGCTGCTTAAAGCTTTTTATTTTCATTCAGTTTAAGCCACTTTTATTCAAATGGCTCCAGTTGGCAACAATAGCGGCCAGACAGTCCCGTGTGAGGAAGCACTTGGCAACAGTGGGAAGGAAGAACTCCCTATTATCAGGAAGAAACCTGTGTGCTCAGCAAGCGGTAGACATCAGCCACAGCTGGTTAGGGATGAGGAGAAAAAGCTGAGAGGATGTAAACTATGGACAGTGTTGGGGAGTAATGGAATACATATACCGGCATTACGTATTTAAAATACAAAATATGAGTAACTGTATTCCGTTAAAGTTACCATTTAAATAGGTGGTAATCAGAATACAGTTACTTTGTTGAAATAAATAGAATACACGGCGGTCATTTCTGGTTTCATATGTTAGGCTATCCCCTCTCTATGCCTTCTCCAATTTTGGTGATCTTCGATGTACTATTGCTGTGATTTTTATTACTATTAATGAAGGATACTCGCTACCGAGCTAACATTGTTAGCTGGCGTTAGCTGAGGTTAGTTCATAGACTGCGGACTGTTAGGCCGTTTCTCAATACTCAAGTACGCGAGTCCGTACTCGCGTTTTCGCTAGTCCAGACTTCGTAAGTTCACACAGGAGTCCGGACTTCCCGAGAACGCAGCACGATCGTTCTACAATTGGAACGGCAGTTTACTTGATGACATCGCAGCTCCGGAGTTTTTACTGCCATCCCCTCTTAATTTAACTGTGATTAATATTTGCAATGGAAATTACACATGACATAAAAAATTACACATGATGTAGGAGATTTCTTTAAGAAAAAAAGAGAGTTTGAACTAATTTAAATTGAACAAATATTTAAAATATAATTTGATCATTTTTGGAGCAGCCTTCAGGATCTCCACGTATTAACATGCTGTTTTTAGACTTGAAGGCTGCGTTAACAACCTGCTAGCTGCAAACAATCATGTGCAATTCCACATGATTATTAACAGACAAAAAGAAAACATATTAATGATACAGAAATAGTTTTCTATACGAGATCACTGCAAAAAGTGCAGCCTTACCTGATGTCCACCCTACTGTTACTCATTTTATATTAAGATTTAAAAATTCAGTTGGTATTGGTATGGCGAGTAGCCTTCAGTAATAGTTATAAATCACACCGCAATAGTACATTCATGTGTTTGTAAAAAGCATGACAATATATTAAGTATTCCAAAGTATTCAGAATACGTTACTCACATTGAGTAACGTAACGGAATACGTTACAAAATACATTTTGGGGCATGTATTCTGTGGTGGTTAGCACTGT
>VUQG01001881.1:18821-35137 GCA_015106755.1 Etia nguti | reverse complement strand
TACTCACATTGAGTAACGTAACGGAATACGCTACAAAATACATTTTGGGCCATGTATTCTGTAATCTGTAGTGGAATACATTTTAAAAGTAACCTTTCCAACACTGACTATGGAATATATTAGATCACAACTACAAATACTTAAACTAAAGGTAGAGACAGGGAATCCAAACAGGGCTCTGGTTCCACGGGAGTGGGGGCCTGATACCTGAAGCCTCTGCCTCCCATTCTACTCTTGGAAACTCTATGAACCAGAAGTAAGGATGCAGGCTGAGTGTTCTATTGGGATAATATGGTAATAAAAGGTCTTTAAGATATTATTCCTACTATCATTGAAGAACACACACATAACTCAATTGGAAGGCACTGATTCTCAGGCTGTTATCATAATGCATATTGTGCACTAATCCATACCACAGAGAGTATCCCGCTGGCTTGTTGTATAATTTGTAACATGAAAATTGCTAACCATAAATAAATATCATGCAAGCAGACCAGCCCAGATGCTAATGTAGATTAATGCAAGAGGTTTGGCTGATGTAGTGGATGTAAACACTAAATTGTTTTTGCACACTGTCCAGCATTTTGTTCTGGAGGAAAAGGTTTAAAAGTGCAGTTTAGAGTCTCAGTCGTTTGAAGAACAACGTCTTGGACTAGAAATCTAAAAGGCTGAACACTCATAATGACGAGAAGAGTACATGACCTTCTGGGTTATTTTCAGAAGATGGAGAACGGATGCAGTGCATCGCTCACCTCCGTCATGATGGACATCATCTAGTTCAAGCCTGTGAATCACAGACTAATTTAAAATCTTTGTCAAGACACTTGATCAGAGCTACTCATCAGCTGCTGCTTTGTCAGGCGGATTTTGGCCTTAGCACTGACGTGTACGCTTTTCTAAATGAGCACCTGAACCTTCTTGCATGACAGTGTTGTTGATGTAATTGAACGACAAGGACAATAAATCCTTTTAGGTCAATGGTTTTACAAGCAAAGGTCAGACACTGAAGAGGAGATGTAAGGACGTAAATTTTAGGTGGTTCTTATTGGTTGCTGCTGTCATGAAGATGTGAGAGCTGAACTCATATTTGAGTGACATTGAGGAGACGTGTATTATGGACAGGGTAAGGAGGACTGAGAGCAGCAGCTGCAGGCTTCCCATCGCACTGCAGCAACAGATTATGGATGTGTCCTCAGACTGTGGGCTGAAAATGAAACGGAAAAGATACTGTCACAGCGTGAGGACCCTAATGAACCCTTATCCTTGGGATCTAACTTGACGTGTGAACAAACGGCAGAGCAACAGACTCGGTATCGAAGCATCAGTGTTAAAGCTTTCAAGGAAAAATAATCGAAGATGTCTTATCAGAAGAGGAGAAAAATGTCTGCCTATTTTTATTTTTATTTATTTTTTTGTTGCTTATTCTATTGATTAAAGCTTTATTAACATTATCAGCGATGCAAAATGAAAGCGATATTAAAGTATGCACCTTGGAAGGCCCCAAACAAAGCTTCCACTGGAAACGACACCAGCATGAGTACCAGATTAACTGGAAAGCACTTATGTGACTCACCTTGAATGTCTTTGAGCTGTTTCTATTATTGGCTTGAAAAGGTAACAAAGTTAACAAATACTCAAACTGAAACCTTGAAGGGGAAAAAAAAGCTCTACCCTTTTCTGTTTTGTTTTGGGTTTTTGTGCTTTCAGCTGTCTGGTCATGGTCTGAACTTCTGCGAAATAGACTTAAAATACACATCTCTCCACATATTGATCAGGATTATAATGGTCTGAACATTCAAATATGAAAGTCTTAACAATACCACTGCTCGCTATGACCAAGTTGAGGGAACTCAAGGCCCACAGACTAAGGCTACTTATTACTTTAAAGTTCAGTTTGAAAATGCACACCTCTTCCTTTAGCTTTATATTATTAGCACTTGGAAAAGATGCTTGAAAAGATTGTAACTAGTACAACTTCAAAAAGGACAGAGAATATTCAACGCTGGAAACTTAGAGCTATCTGCCAGTCATGAAAGTTATATTTTAAACCTATTTTTCATTTGTTTGTTTGTTTGTTTTTTAATTTCATTTTTTAGTTGATATAACACAGACTTGGATGTTAATTCAGTATAACTATTTATAGGATTGGTATATATTAGATGAGCAAATAGAGGTTTATAAATATTTTTTCTGAACCTTGCACACACACACACACATTAACACGCAGGAGAAAACAATTGAATTAACTCACAAAATGTGGCCTGTTTATACTACATAGTATATAACTAATATGAAATGCCTCAGAGTTGACACATTTGACCTGGAACTTGATCAGAAAGTTGTGTGAATAATGAAGTGAGCTGGGGATATTTGCTTTCTGCAGCCAAAACAGAATAAACTGTAAATTACAAAACATTATGCAAATAAATGAGACAATTTTTCTATGCTTGGATATTTCTCCATGAAAATGCATGAAAACCGCTACTGAAACAATACTTATGAATTTTCTATGAATACATACATCAGCCACAACATTAAAACAACTGACATATGAAATGAACAGGCTTGATTATATAGTTACAAAGAAGTATTCTGCTGGGAAACTTTGCGTAATGTCATCCATTTGGATGTTACTTTAATTTAATATTTAATTTAATACCGTCTCAGACTAAATGCACACCCAGCACTGCCACATGGAGCGACATCCCCAGTAGAATAGTGCACGTCGTCTGCTCCACAACGCCCTAGAGAACATGACAAAGAGTCCAAGGAACTGACCAAGCCACCAAACTCCCCAGATCTCAATCTGATTGGGCATCTTCAGGATGCAATGGAAGAAGCCTGACACTGCACACCCAGGGGATCCCAACAAAACATTCCCAGAGGTGTCATATCCATAATGTGATCAGTCCTCTTTTGGTGGTTTTGAAGGGATTGTTAAGGGTGATTGGTGCACTGTAGGTAAGATTTCCCAAAGACATTATTAAGGATGTAGCAGATCATTATTAAACTACTGTTTACAAAGAACAGAAAGACTTAATAAACAAAGTGAATGATGGTATATTTGATTTCTTTTATGGAATTTAAGGGGGTTATTTAAGAAAACCTGAACCCAAATATGTTCTTTTTTTTCATATTACCTCTGTATTAAATAATGAAACTTACTTTTTGCATGAATAAAGACTAAAAGAGTTAAGAATAGCGCTCCGGTGCTTGTCCCATCCAGAGCTTCGAAGAAGACCAAGTGAGGACTGTGCATATAGGCAGATTATTTCATGCTAAGGTCAGTCATAATGGCAATAGGAAAAAAAGCATACCTTTTAGTTTCATTCAGCCAAGCTGCTCCATCGTTAAATAGTTGCTGTGCAAGGACCTCCTGGGAAATTAAAAACATATTGTGCCACAATTTCCCTGTGACTCAGAACATCCCTCGGGAGAGAAGTTTTAAAATTTCTAATAAAGGAGACTTCAAATTACAGAGAGGGGACCTGGCATTAATTAAACTGGGGATTTCAGTAGGGTCAACCTCTTATATTTATCTGTTTATATCCATGGTTTGGTGGTCTGTGAAGACTGTTTGGTGTATTGAGGTCACAGCTCATGGGTAAAACAAACATGTGGATGTTGTCACATGTGATACAGAGGTTATTTATGTGTTACAATAACCTAAAACCACAAGGTTATAAAAATAAGCTGTGCGTCGAACAGAAACATCTGACGAAGTTTGCTTTTCTGTTAGCCACGCTCCATTCGCTGTGTAAAATTCTGCTGTGTGGGCCATAATTGTCAGATTGTAATGTCATCAACTCATCTGGCCAGCTAACCTTTTAGGAAGGTGTGCAGTGAGAGTCGTTTTGATGAGGCTTGCAGCATGCATCGCTGTGAATCTGTCTTTATTTCTGCTGCATCAATGATCACTCATCAACTACCTGCAGTTTCACAAAACTTAAAGCAGCATTTCTTTGTGTCTTTCTGCTGAAGATTTGCAGACTAAACTTGTGGCTGTTGTTGTTTCTAGCCTTGACCTAACTGGTTGAATTTCAGGCTGTCTGGCAATATGCGAGGAATATAAGATGTTGTTTTTCTCTGTGTGTTGTGGGTCCGTCTGAAGCAGAGCTGTGGTCGTGCATGAATAATATTCTACTTAACTGTTTTAAGAATGCCTTCAGGTTTTTGTCCCATAGTTGTTTAACTACAGCCATGTCAGACAGGTTGCTGAAGCCTGATGTTGTAAAATGAAGTAAAGCCAAACTGATGGAGACGGGTGGTGACATTTATGGTTCCACATGATTTAGGTGATTTACTTTCCCGAGGACTAAATTTCCTTGAAAGCACTAAAACTAAAGGCCGAGGCTGAGAAATTATTTGTCAGTAATTATGACCTTCAGAGGTTAAATCCTAGCACGTAGCAAATCCCTGACCTTTCCTGTAACAATGAACATCTCTCAACTTAAGAGTTTCAGTGCTCTCTGAATGAAGTGTTTATATTCAACACTGATGCCAGAGAGAGCATTGATATTGGGCATTTCAGGGGAAAAAAAGCCTGATTTACATTCAGTGACATTTTTAGAGCATTTCTAATCAGTATTTTCGTATTTACAATGGAACAAATAAATGTCTGTAAAGTGAAAGGTGGCATTTGTGGTGACAAATCCTGGGAGCATTACAGCTGGACTCTGTTGGCTCTGTTTGCTTCTTTTATCTCTCTATTTTGATTTTATTCCCAACAACTTGACTTTTGGTTCATTCTCACTGCTCCCATCAGTGCTTCCTTGTTTCCAGCCACAGCAGACAACAGAAAATGATATAATATGATTTATAATAACAATTGACCTGCTGAAAGGGACAGATACTTCCCTCAGGAGCTAGAAAAAAAGCAAAGCTGAGCTGAGCGAGGGTTAATATTGCCCTTAATTAAACAAAACAATATTTTTAAAAAAATGCTCCATTTCTGCAAATCCTGTTGCTGTTCTTTCAATTTTCTGAACCTTTTTATTCAACTACCATCTGACCACAACCCACTGCCTACACTGTTACCACTGTTCTCACATTACATTGCAAATAGATTCAAAATAGAAAGAGAAAAGAGCTCTAGTGCAGCAGCTCAGTGCATGAATGTAAACACACTTGACAGACGCATCAATAGCTGTATCAGAAGCTACTAGCTATCGGCCTCAGTCTGCGTAAAGAACCGTACAGCTTACTCGGGATCTTTTAAGAACTGTTTTTGAAATAAGAACACCTTTTATGTTGCTGTAAAGAGTGTCCTGCACCAAAATCCTCCTTGTGATTTCTTTGGTTGCTAAAAGATTGCTATTGTCAGCCATAGTTTGTATGTTAGACACCGATTTGTGTGCAAATTCTCACCGAGTGTAGTGAAATTTAAGAGTGTAACGCAAATCTGAAACTGAACATTCGCCTTCAAAGTAAAAGTTGTGCCTTTTGAAACATGTTGGCTGCAGCAGTAAGGCTAAAGCTTTATTTTGAAGGCGAATAGTCTCCCTTTTCTGCCTGTACTACAGTTTCATTACTAGTCTGAGAATAGTTGGCGAGTGTTTGTGGACAAGTTGGCATCTTCCATACAAAACTGCAGGCAATCACAGCAATCTGCTAACAACCAAAGCAATTGCAAGGTGGTTTTCAGGGCTGTATAAAGAGTATATCTTTATGACCAGTTTTACCTTGCAACTTGCAGGAAAATCCAGCAGTTGGGAAATGCACATCTTTCCCTAGAAACCTCGTAATTTAAAAATAAGAAATTAGAAGTTAAAGCTTGTTGTGGTGCCCCCAAGTGGCCAAAGCAATAATCTTACGATTTTATAAATCGTTTTTTTTACTGTTGCTGCTGTTATTGCTACTTGTATTTGTCTGTGATTAAATACATACATTTGCTATTAATGTTGTTAACTAAGTAATTTAATCTGCTCTTTAACTAGTGACTCCAGTCGTTTATTTCCTGTATTACCTCGTTCCTTCATAATGTAACTGTTTATATTGAGTCTGGTTTTACTAATGTTCTAGTTTACTTGAAACAAACTATGTACTATGAATTCTAAAACTCTGTAATTAGTGTGCACCTTAAACTTCCCATTAGCTGACTGGCTAAATAATAGATGGGTACAAACTGACTCAAAACACTGTCTCCTGGGGGGTAATTAGCTGTAAATGTTGAGATAACACACGCATGTATTCGCAGACACACTAGAAACAAAACTATGTTAGAAGTCTGTGTCAGCACAGAACCTGAGAAGAAGGATGTGGCTACATGTGCTTCAGTTATGGTACAAACCATGGTTGCATGACTTTAATTACATTGTCTGTTTGGCAGAGCTGTGGCACATCAATCTTATCTGCTCAGCTGCAAGCAGCAATCCCAGATCTCAACAAAAACCTCTCAGCTGACACAGGGCCTGAAGAAGTACATCAAATATTGTAAACCTCTTTAGTTTGAATGATTTTAGCATCTCACCTCCCGTCTTGCCTAAAGATCTGTCATATTCGGCATGCTGAAACAACAACAAATGTTGGAAACTGTTTCCCCCGTCGAATCATAAATCATAGAGTAGTAAGGAAAACTGGAACAAGCTGATGATCGATAGTAGCACTAACACGATGACTGATGCAGAGGACATGAATGAATCTTAACAGCCTTCTACTATGTGGAGTTGTTATCATTTCATTATTTGATTTTTGAATTCTATGGGCATCATGTTCATCACTGCAGAATAATAAAGTGGCAATTGTCTGTTAATCAATATTGCAATAAAAATGTCTTGTATTCCTTGTGAGCCTATTTGTTGTGTTTAGCATTTCAGATTAGGTTTTAACAATGTTTGATCAAGCTTAATTGAAGATAAGGCCAACTTTATCTCCCCTTCAACAAACAGCAGGGTAGAGCCAAGTAGGAGTGATGGATGGCTCCTCCTAGCTTCTCTTGTTGTTTGTTTCATCCCTCGCTGTGTTTAAAAATGACCCTTCAAAATGGTACCAAGGGTGGAAACTAGTGTTCTCGTCTGCACCGAAGGAGGACATGCTTGCTTGGGTAATCCTTTACCATGGCTTTTACAAGGGCCTTTCTTGGCACAACGGCGCACTCCTTCAAACATCAATATCAGCTGCGTGCTATTCCCTTTGGGTAGGTTCAGTTGATGGCTTTCCGTCTTTGTATGAGGGCTTTCTGGCAGAGATGGAAGCGCCATGGGAGTGGACTGACATTGATTTCTTCATCCCAATGCACACGCTGATGTATTGACTGCCATGCTGATCAGTTAGAGACATTCTGTTTCTGTTTGGTGGAGCTGAAAGATGAGAACAGAATTGTATCAAACTATGCCACCATTCAAAGGCCATATTAATTTCTTTTTTACTCTAGCACTCTGATCTTTTCTGTTTCTTTCACGAGGAAAAATTTGACTTTATACTGCGTTTGTCTGTGAAATGCTGTCGGAGTCGGTTTAGAAAAGAAGCTTTGACTTACTCTTCGAGCTATGACACCCAGTGTGATTATGTTGAGGGTGTCTGAGCGCAAACAGTAAGGCCCGATTCTCTCTGTTGCACTTTCTGTCATTCAATTAAAATCTGCTGCTTGTGTTTAAAATTTCTATAGAGTCTCTGAAGGGGAAAAAAGGCATGTCGAGTCGGATGGGCCTTCCCTCTTTTGTCACAGTGAAGAGCCTGTGATTCATTTCAATTTGTAATCATAATTTAGTCATCTCACTGGAGCAGTTTCTCACTAATGATGTAGTCATGCACAACACAGAATTCACAGAATTCAGGATGTTAAGGCTTCTGATGTGTTCAGAGGTATATTTTGCAGCCTGTTGTCACACTGCAGCTAAAATAAACATGCTCCGTTTCTGACATCTGTCAGAGTGAATTATAGATCTCCAGAAGACTTGCAAAAGTCACAATTCTTCTTCTCGGTGTACAGCTTTGTTGTTTTTTTTTATAAAAAAGAGGTTTTCAGTGTGCCTGACTTGCATCTAACTGATAACACATACTCTGGAGGCAGAATACGAGAGCAAAGCTCACTGCAGCTGCTTCCCCACCTTCAGGTAATGAAGCTGATTGTGTGCGTGTGTGTGTTTGGTGGAAGGGTGCAAATGACCTTCTAGCAAGATAAATAATTCTGCGTGCTTGTTGACCTAATATAAAAATGTAAAAGCTGAATTAATTGCATCTTAAATTCAAATAGTTGGTAATTTTCTAAATCCATTGCTTGCTAGATATGATGGATATGTAAAATGCTTACAGTGCATATCCTCAGTCCTGCCAGTGAAAGTGATTGTCACTGGAAGCATTCAGGATGGCTTTGTGTCTGTTAAATCCAATGAAATTGCTCTGAGTTGTATTAATGGAACTCAGTCACAATTTGAGCAGCTAGGGACAAGGTCAAAGTCGAGCCCACCACCTTTGAAATTGATTTGACACCGATTCATCCGTGTGGAGCAAATGTGTGTTAAAAAATGCATGCCTCTTGATATTTTTGTATTATAAATGTTGAAGCCACATTCACCTGTGACATAGAGGAGAAAAAATATATCAGTCTCCTGTCTCTGAGTTAGAAATTTAGCAGGCATACCTCCATTTTCTTTGGAAATGATACATAAATGTTTTTAATGACTAATAAACTGGTTTTTATTACTGATGAAAATAAAGTAATTTTCAGTCTTTTACCCAGCACAGTCCAAGTGACTAAATAAGTATAAACACCAAAAGAATTGTTTAACTGAACAATGAAATGGATCCTTTTGGATCTTCAGCCGCGTAGTGAAGTCTGCGTAACAAATGGCCAAAGGTCAGTGTCATTTTTATTTGTCTCCGAGTGTCTGAATCACAAAAGTCTTTCAAAACATTCTTTGCCCTCCATAAACATCAATCAATAAATCTGAGTAAATGTATCTGAGATGTATATTATCTGAGTTTTATTTATTTCAATAATTAATCACTTGGAAATGTGCTCGATATAACCTGAGTGTATATAATTTAAGTAAAATTCCCACCAGAATACATCACATTTAGAGTTTTACATTTTACTCATGTAACAAAGTTACATGGAAAATTTACAATCAGATTATTTAAAGTCAGCATTTCTGGGTTAAATTTCCTTTTAGTGTGTGTTTTCTGATTAAATGTGTGACGAACTAACTAATAGCCAAAAAGAAACTTTAAGAAACTTTGGTTGAACTTTGTTCTGTTGGTATTCTGATGAATTATATTGTTTATAATCATTATTTTTCTCATTATTATCATCCTATTCAAAAACACAGGAGTGTGCAAACAATGTTTAGCCTGTTGGTGACTTTAACAAAATTCCACCGCAGATAAATATTTGGATAACTATTAAATTAGTAAACTGAGAACGTAACATTGCATTTACAAGTCACTAGGCAACGTGATGACATCATGCGTGTCATGCATAATTCAGTTTTTGTGGATATAAATAGGACGTTACTATCATGAAATTAAAACGATATAATGCTTCCTCAAAGATGGTCTAGATACATAAAGGCAAAAAAGTAGGTGGTTGCTCGGCAACCTGATGATGTCATAACATCTGATGTAGATAGGTACCCCCAGGGGTCTATGATATATCTGTGTGCCAAGTTTTTTTGCTCAACCTCTGACAGTGTAGGAGGAGTTGGCGGACAAAGAAACAAACACACGGACAGAGATTTTTTTGTATTATAGAGAGATGGTGATTATTATTACTGGTATTTCTAGTAGCAGTAGTAATGATGGTGGTAGTGGTAGTAATATAGTTGTATGTCTTGTGGATGTATTTATTTGGTTTTAATTGTACTCTCAGCAATATTTAAAATGGGAGAATACTCTCATGCCTTTGTTTTAGGTTCTAAAAAGCTAAATAAAACGTTGTGTATGAATGTATAAAATCTGCCTATGGGGACCAAAACTCAGGGATAGAGTTTAGGTTTGTACTAACAGGGAATGTCTCATTCATAGGTGTGTAGCTGGAGACATTCATTTTTATTTCTTAATGCATGCAGTGCAGATGTTACAACAAGTTTAAGTCATATTTAATTCCTGTGTTTGCCTTTACTAAGAGGAATCTGCTTTCTTCGTAAAAACATTTGCACTCGTTGGACTTCTTGAGAACTCTCCTAAACAGGAGGTTTAGATTTTCCCACCCAATGTTGTGATATAAAAAATAGAAACACTTTAATGGAAGACTCAGTGGATCTGATCTAGGAGATCCTCTGAGGGTCGTAATTATCTATAGATACTTAATTGAGATTCCAGCATGGATGAAACTTTGACTGACGTCACTGGATTAATTTCATTTTTTAAATGCATGGGATGTTTTCAAATATTTAACCTGAAAGTTGAACATTTTCAGTAATTGTCGGCATGATGATGTTACAGTCGTGTAAGAGTAGGAGTGTCTTTGTCTTTCTCCCAGACTTGGTCAAGTTGTGGCTTTCCTGGTTCCAAATATTTACTGTCAGAAAAGTCTGTTTATGTGCACATATTTAAACTCCAAGAATAGAAATCTTAAAATGTTTTGGCAGCTCACCAGTTGTTATTTTTTTAGCTATAACATGCTCATAGCCAGTCCAGTCTGTGCATTTTAATCAGCTTTCCGACATGGTGGGAAACTAAACTTCCCTGCTCGCACTGTACAAGTCAATGGGGCAGACACCATGTGGAGCTCCTTCCGAACATAATCAGAAAGTGTAGCCTTCTGAACCTTGACTCTAAAACTGAATTACATACAGAACCGAGAACTCCCATTTGAGACCACGGCCATCTGTCCACTTTGTGTGTCGAATGTAGCATATCTGTTGGTCTTTGTTCTAATTTTAACACTGAGTAATGTGTTTCAGTAATGCAGCACATAATTGCGGCAATCACCTCAACCTCCACCATTGCTTAGCCGGGTGGCACAGCCTTACTCTGAGGCTTTGGCTGTAAATAACAACAAACAACTTCAGTGTGAATAAACTCCCTGGAAATCAAATGCACATTGACAGTCAGGGCTTTAACCACAGGAAGCCTTCCAATATTCTGAGGCCCTATCACAAGCAAGTTCTTTAACTGACAGTCAGAGCCCAGGCAGCAGGCCTGGGAATGTCACGACTGTGGGATATACAGAGCCCAACATCAACTCTTTCTAATCCACACTGAGCTCGGTGGTCCCTGAAGCAGAATATCAGGAGAGCCTGTTAAGTTCACAGAAAATTAAAAACGTAAACGTGAGGCAGCCGTGTCATCAACCTTTTAAAGGTGTCAGGAGCAAAGTAAATTAGCTTGTTAGCAAGATGTAATATTGATTTTGTGAAAAAAAAGATCAATTTCAAATTGATTAGTGTATAAAAATTATTTAAAAAAAATATTCCATAGAATTGCAACAATTTGCATTAAAAAAAAACACTGTGACTACAGGTTTGTCCTTGACGTTTGGGAACCTCAGATGCTTCCTGGAAGGCATCCTGTGGTCTCTTGATCCCCATTTGGCATAACTGGACTCCACATGCCAAACATCTGGGCAGGTGGCAGCCAGCCACTCTGCTAATAGCAAGCCAGATATCTTGCCTGTCTTTGATGTGCAGACAGGGATTACTGTGGTTCTCAGCACTCACATTTAATAACCTGGTTTAAAAAGAGCATCAAATCATCTGTAATCTTTATCGACCTCCATTGACAAACAAAACGTGTCGCAGCAGCAACGATAGATCAGCCCGAGGCACGGATGCGATAGTGAGGCAAGCGAACTAACCGATCAGAGATCGAACAAACATGTCAAAAAAAGAAGTGATGGAAACTGAAATAATCACACAGTGGAGTAATGTTATTTTTGAATGTGTTTAATATTCAGGAGTGAAATGTGTCGTTGGTGCTCATTTGTACTTCAGTGCTGTTCTGTGTGTGCATGTGGGTGGGTGGGTGGTTAAATGTGCCTGTGGAGTTTTTATTCCAGAATAGAATAAGTAGCGGAAAGCGAGTTTATAATGCCAGAAATGTCACCACCTCAATTGTAATCATTAATTCGCTGAAATTAATCATAAACTCTATCAGTGCCCTGCAGGTTCACTGTGCAGAAATATGGTCCTTTTGTCATGTAAAGTTTAAAAAAAAAAGAAAAGGAAAAGAAAAAAAATATGACTTTTACTTTGATCAGATGCAGTCAAGGACAGAATCCATGGTCCAAGGTTTTCAATTCCTCTTTGATCTGCCTGCCCTTTGTTCCATTGCTGCATTATCTCCTCCCTTAACTCAGCCATTTGAGAGGCCAAATTAAACCCGGTGTGTTTAGGTGTGCAGTTTAAAACTCTGTGTCTGCCAAACTTCCTTGGGCTCCGGCTTTAGAGCCAGCTTAGTCTAATGGACTGTGAGATCTGCTTTTGACTCAGAACAAGCTCTTTCGCCCGAGCAAAAACACTAATCAGACTTGTTTACTTGAATGATTTATGTAGCATGAAAAACTTGAATTCCCATGCTCATAAATGTTACACGGTTGAAAAGGCAAATATTGTTTCACTGTTGCGCACACAAAAGGAGAAGGTTTAGATAAGTGAGGCAGTAAGTAGTAGAAGTGACTAAGTGCACTTATTGCACCATCTTGTGAATGAAGCAAGTGTTGCATGTCATTAAAGGTTCGACAACAATAGGCTTGTCACACTGGTGGAGGGAAAAAATATCTCATGCATAAGCCACATTTCATAAAACATGTGCAATCACAAATATTTGTATATGCTCATATAGTTGCTCAGTTATGAATAACTTGTCACAAACTGACAAGAGGTAGCAGCTGATATTTATTTGCATTGGCATCACTCTCGTATCCCCGAAGGGACACCGTATTTTAAATTGATGATTCACGTCAAGAGATAGTAGATCCTGCTTCTCCTTTCCGGAAGTTTCATCAACCCCAACATGTGGCTCCAATCCAGTAGATATCATTTCCCCCGAGTCGCTGGGAAAGAAAAACAACCAAGCAGGTGTCTTGGTTATGATGAATACTAAATAAAAGGTAGGCCAGGGAACTGTGCTGGCGTTTCTTCAGTGGCAATTGGGTGGGAGTGTTTGTGCTCTGGAGTGGGTGCCAGAGTCTGAGAGAAGCAGAGTGGCGTGAGATTGAGAGCTTCGGAAATTAAATCATGTGTTAATGACAGAGTTACCTAATTAAACCTGAATATCTAAATGACTGCAGAAAAACAAAGTCGACAGTTAGACAAATGCCTAAGGCGGGACTGTGTGTCGGTGCGGTGCCCAGAGCAGGCTTCTCCTCGGCTTTATCAATTTATAACACACAGGAATGACTGATCCGAGCTGTGGGCAATATGAGGTGAAGTGGAAAAGTAAAGCACACTCGGCTCATGTATAGTGGGCAGTATGGTCCTTTTCCATCTCGAGAGCGCCATTACACTTCACGTTCAGTATGACTATACTCTACTCCTCTATTCTGAGCTGTGCCCTCGAGCTTTGCAGTGAAATATAAAGCCTAGAATTTGTAATTCACCGGAGGTCAAAAAATAAACACATTGCTTAAGCAGAGGTGCGGTTAAGGTGTAACGCTAAGTGACTCGCATGACTTTTGCAGGACACCTCGAACTTGCCAAGTTTCTATGAGCTTAAACATGTTGTGACTTGAATGTCATCAATTAGGTTGACCCATTTTAACGTTGATACATTTCAAACAGCGATAACTGTTCCCAGGAAAGCACAATTAATAGGTCCTATTTGACTTTTAAGGACAAGAAGTACCTGTTTTTGTAGGACCCAGGCACAAGCTCTAGCTGCAGGAAATGATTCATAATTACGTGTAAAGACTGATTAGGGACCTGTCTCACTGTGGTGATCCACATGAATTATCTCCCATTATGACAGTACTTTCTAATCACATTTATAAAACAGGGTCTTTATGGGTCCATGGCTGTGATGTTAGGGCAGACTGTACTCACAGGAAGCTTTCATGTCTCTGAGAGTGCTGGATGTTGTGGACTGCTCTGTTTGCGAGTTGCTGTATTGTGCTGGAGAGCCTGTCCATTTTCAACCGCTTTTTCAAGAGCATCCCTCACCGCTCCATTAGCTGAGTATGCTTGGATATGTGGAGAATTGCAGAGTGGGGTGAGTGGAGGGGTGGGGGGGAGGCGGCTGAATGCGTAGCTCCGGCTTAGGTGCTCAACTAATTTTTGATGCTCTGTCAGAGGCAACCAGAAAGAGGAGGGCAGCAAAGAAAGAGAAGAGATTAGTCAGAACTCCTACACTAATAACTGAAACAAGCCCCGCAGGTTTGCATCACAGTTCATCATTTTAATCTATGTTCTTGAGTCAGAGTGAAGGGCAAAAGATACAGGCAAACTACTTAAAATGATCAAGTAAGATCATTAGTTTGTAACGTAAACCTGCCTCGGTGTTTGCGAACACAGCGGGTAATCTGAAATCCCACAAATTCCTTTTATCAAACATTCATTTGCATTTCTTTACAGAACTTGTCACATTTATAAAACATGCTATTCTACCCAACCACGGACTAAGCCCAACCATGATGACTGAGCAGTGTTTACCTCACTTGAATGGCTGTATTAAACTACCATTGAGATCTCAGCACTCAGTTGTGTAATGAAGGTTGGAATTGATACACAATAACTGTAATGTGTTGAATTGCAAGCGAGCGCGGTGTCTCTGGTGGCGCGTTTACAGACCGACATTGAGATGGAGGTTAATGATGCAAAACTTGTGCGTTTCACATACCACAGCACTGTTTGGGCTTCATGTCTGAGCTCTGCCTCTGTTTAGTCAAGCTGTGATTCCCTCATATATAACTGAAAGGGGGGTTATGACGGGGCCAGATTTGTATTTACTCCCCACTGGATGAATGTAGCGATCTCAAAGCGCTGACCCTCGATAAAAGTAATCCGTCTGACATTTGATTGAGGATTATATATGAATTATACAGCTTAACCACGGCACGTGAGAAGAAGAAAGATCTAGCAGTGAGTTCTTATCACTCCATGTCAGTTTTTCCATAAATCACTATCATTTTTCTTTCCTAATCTTGAGCTAAAATATGTTTAGAATTTCTGCAACCTTGCTGTTAGCCTTGCTCATGGCTTCTGAAGTCTCTTTTAGGCTTTGCCGCAGTCGTGAGAAGGTACTCCCATCACATGGGCTGCATTTCTAAAGGAAATTGTTTGTTGGGTTTCGGATAAACTAGAAAATACAATGAGATAAAACGTGACTTCCATATGTCAGTACCATGCACTGAAATGGCAATAACTGACAAGGAATCATATTAAAACATGTTTTTCCTTAACTTGTGGTCATATACAGTATTGTGCATTTTAAGCCAGCCCTTGTTTCTTTATATTTTTCTAGGGAACTAGGAAAATAGGTGCTGCGAATTACTGAAAAACATGTGGAAATACAGTTTATAAGGTTTCCGCAATTCTAGCAAGCTTGAAAGTCAGTATTTGGTATGATCATCTTTATTCATCAACACATCCTGAACTCTCTTTGCCTTTCCTGTAATTTCTTTAAGTAGTTCTCAGGAATAGTTCTCCAGGCTTGTTGAAGGACATTGAAAGCTCTCGGTAGCCTTTTGTTTTGTTTTCTGTCCCACAGCGATCAATAATGCTGAAGTCCGAGCTCTGGGGAGGCAAATCCATGACTGACAGTGCTCCACTGTGTTTTTTCTATACTTGTATGTTTTTGTATTGTAGGGTCTTTAGTACCTTGCAATATAAAGTGCATTTAAGTAACTGCTGTTGTGATTTGGTGCTATAGAAATGAAAAAAATAATTGAATTATTGCTTAGGCAGTGCATTTGAATCAAACCTGTGGCAATCAGATGCTTTCCAGATGGTATTGGGTGGTGGATTAAAATCTGACAGTTGACTCTTATTGTTATACGTCTCTTTTAACCTCGTCTGTAGATCCTAATGATGATTTGAACGAAAAATTCCTAATTGTCAGTCCAGTTCTTGAGTAACTCAGTCTTTTCTCCCTGTTTCCCTTCCTTAAGTATGCATTCATGACAGTCACCCTTCCACTGCGATCATTCCAGGCTTCGGTGAATGATAGATGGATCAACTGAAGGGCCAGATGTATTTCTCAGGTCGTGTGTCAAGTCTTTGCTGCATTTTTTGCCTGTTTCTTAAGGCTTTCAGATAGTGTTCATGTGCTGTGGACAGTGTTTAGGCCTGCTACTTTTTCCATTGTCTTGTTCAGTTTCTTGTTTTTGGGATTTTTTTTTTTTTTTTTTTTTTTTTTTTTTTTTTTTTTTTTTTTTTTTTTTTTTTTTTTTTTTTTTTTTTTTTTTTTTTTTTTTTTTTTAAAATTATTTTTATAATTTT
>VUQG01001881.1:0-18801 GCA_015106755.1 Etia nguti | reverse complement strand
ATACAAACTATTTATTTGTTTTTATGGCAGGGTCCTAGTAACAAAGTACCTAAAGATAGAATTTAAAAATCGGTTCATTCCTAAGTTGTCTGTTATGTGTTCACGCAATACTGGTTTATCCATTGACAGATCTGCCTTTTTTATACTTGAATGATTCACACGTCCGTGTTAAGGGACTTAACGAACAAATAAAAAAATTCCTTTGAAAATAGTCACAGAGGAAGACCTGGGTGTAAATGAGTGAAAAAGCAGACAATTTCCAAAGAAAAACTTTGAAAGACCTTTGGAGAGCCTAGAAAGCTATTGCTCAAGAGCACTTAAAAATGACAAGTCTGCCTCCTTGGAAGCAAACTATAAAGAAAAGAGGGGTGGCTCAACACTTTTGCACGGTATTGTTATTGCTCTCGTAACTGGCTGCACTGTAGTGAAAGGTCTTTTGGAGCAATCATGATGAACTCTGGGAAGTTGTAAAACTGAATCAAGAAGTATTTGTAAGAGAAAACAGGTGCTCCAGAGCATCTCGTTGAATTTTAGTGTGGGGACGAATTTCAGCAGGCTGTAGTTCTGTCTGTTATTGAATTAACCCGACACCAGAAAAGATCAAGACAACAGATTTTTCTTCCACTCTTCTTGACCTGTGAATTGCTTCCCTTTTCTCCCTTTTTGGGGGAAAAATACGGAAAGCACACCAAAAAAATTATTTTGTGTCACATAAGTGTTTTTTTTTTTCCCCCGAGCAGTGGAAGACGGCAGCTGAAGGGTAGAGCTGAAAACTGCTTATACAAGTGATAAAGCTGTGGAAATAATCTCTTTTTCTCTACCTCTGAGTCGTTTAAAAGTAGATCACATACAATTTAAAGATATGTCACTACCCTTTACTGTTCTTTTCCATGCAGTCTGGTGGTGAGGGCTCCGTCTGTAGCGAGAGTGGGAGACGAAAGCAGTTACTTCATAGAGAAAAGTTTTGTGTAGGAAGTCCAAAAGGAACAAATGGGATGCTGCAAAAATGTGGTAGCTGGCTTTGTGCCCTGCACTTAAAGGCTATGTTCACTCTGTAAATTGTGTTTTATTTTTTTGAAGACTCATTCCTCACATTCTTCTTTTGCTCTTCTGTGTTCAGAAGGAGCCTTGAGAATAAGACATTGCATTTTCAGTCTGCCTTCTGATGGCTGTTTACAACAACAGCTTTAAAAGAGCTGAGTGGTCGCCACAAAGGCTTTTTAAAATGGCGACGTGACTTTAGCCTTTGACCATTAAAACACATCACAGTGTTTGTGAGAAGGTGATAAAATGTGAACCGTTTGTTGTTATTGTGCTGCACCAACATGTAACTTGTGTTGGTTGAAATAAATGTTGTTTTTTTCCCCGTCATTTTGTAATGAGACTGAAAATCATTGAAATAGGATTTCATATTCAGCTTAAACTGAAATTATTCTTGCTTCCTTTATACCGTTCTGTTTTACAGGTTGAGAAACAGATTAAACATATAACATTTAAAGCTGTAGGTAGAAGTTTACATTCATTATATAGAAAAAAGCTCAAATTTATACATAGAAAACCCACTAAACTTTGGTTTAATGTCTCTTAGCAAGTTGCATCTCAACCAGAGACTTTTGGTAGCCATTAACAACCTTCTGGTATTTTTCTGGTTGGATATTAGAATGATTCTTTGGTATAACCCATTTAAATTGGTTGATTTTGTGGCACAGACCTAGTTTTTAAGTGTAGTCCACAAATTTTCAGCAGGCTAGAGCTCAAGGCTTTGGTGAAGGCCATTCCAGACGTTTAATATTCACCAGGCTTTACTCTAAAACCAGTTTTGATGTGTGACTGGAATCGTTGTTTTAGTGGGAAACCCAGCTGTAGCCAAATTTTAACCGTCTATCTGTTGATTTCAGGTGCAGTTTAATTTAAGGGGTAGTTCTACTTCTTCATTATTGCATCCACTTTGTACAATGTACCGGTACCACTGAGAACCAGAATATGATGTTATCACCACGATGCTTGACCGTTTGGTTTCAAAGCCTGAACTTTACTCCTCCAAAAATACCTCTTGTCATTGTGGCCAAATAGCTCAATTTTTTTCTCATCTGACCTTAAAATTTTTCTTCCGAGGGCATTTGGTTTGTCCATGTCGGCAAATTTGGACAAATCTGAGTCGGTCTTGAAGGTTTTGGAGCTGATGGTTCTTTCTTGGTCAACACTTTCTCAGTCCATGGCGATGTAAAACTCTCTTCTCTGTGGACAGTGACACTGGTGTTCCAGCAGTTTCCACTTCATGGCAGGCTTGAGCCTCGGTTGTTACGGAATATCATAATCAGTTTCCTCTCATTTGATGGTGACACTTTGGGATCTTGACAAAGTAATGGCACAGCTGAATAACTTATACTTACATCTAACAAACCTTCCCAACTTCTCCTTGGATTTTCCCTGAGTTCCTCAGAGTTTCCCATTGTTCTGAGTATTGATCAATCAAATTAGTTCAGTCAACCAAATCCTTTTTGTTCCATCAAAGAGAAACTACCAGTTGTAGTGAATCGTGATAACTAACGAGAATTTAACGTTTAAGTGAGTGTACGCGTATATTTGAGCCTATATGGATTAAAAAAAAATCCTAAATACATTTTATTTTTCCATTATAGATGTATTCTGTATAATTATTCCACCCTAGAAAAAGAACAGTTCAAAGAAATCCTTAGCCCAAAATTACTATGACGTTCATACACACGATATATTTAAACCTCTGATCACAATTTTGTAACTACAGATAAAAATACATGAAAATATGCACTAAATATACACTAAATAGCTGGATGAAAGAGAGAGATTTTTGCAGTAAACTGGCAGCCCTGTTTCAAATACCATTTTTCCTGAAAAAACATTTTGAAATATCATGTAAATATTCCGTTTATGCCACACTGTGATCCAAGTCTTTCTGCTGCGAAGTTGTAATGAAGCCATTAAATCAAGGATCACTCTGTCTCAACCTTAAGCCTTCATGTGCCAGCCTTAATGGTTTTCAACTGCCAATCAGCGCTCTGGCATATTCTACCACCCTGCGTAAATGAATTCAAATCCTCCTTCCTCGTACTCAGAGAGCCACCCGATGACACGCAGCCTGCCTGGAAATGGATGTCCTCTGGAGAAGCACTGAAGTGACTCCTGTGGGTTATTTAAAAGGAAAAGTTGGGACTGTCAGATCACAGTCATAAAGAGGGTGTTTAAGGGTTTAGCCCACCAGGGCTTATGAATTACATGGTAAGGGGTTGGTCTCTTAATGCATTTAGCATGGAGAGACGGAGACAGAAACAAGGCACTCTAGGAGGAGGAAAAACACTGGCGAAAGACACATAATGAATTGACATTTAAAGCAGATGCATTATAATTGGTGAGATACAGGATAAGCAAATGACAAGATGACGGGAATCTTTCCAAACTATGTTGCAACTTCATCTTTAGGCACTAAAAGTACGAATGCATTATCTATTCAAGTTGAGACAACTTCATTTATGTTGCCAAGAGAAACTGATTTGTGTCAAAGCCTTTACGGTGTGAACATAAGACAAACTATCCTAGAGAGAAAAGAAAACACAAAATCCACCTTTAACAGAAAGAGAAGGATCCCTCCTGTACTGGATGGACAATAGATGTTACATATACAGCCAGAAATGGTGAATGCAGAGGGTAAATATAGGGATAGGACCCCTTGTTCTTCCTGCTGTCTTTGTACTATGGATGTATTCTCTTAAGTGCTCATCGTGTACAGTGCACACAGCAGGCTCCACATAATAGCTTGATTATATTTTGCACAGAGACCCAGAAATGAGCCATTACTAATGTTCTGTGAAGCTGTTCATGTCCAGGTTTGTGACCTCACTAAACACAACGCAACATGTATGAATAATTTAATTTATTTATTTTTGATCACAGATGTAGGATGAAGTCATTAAAACATGCAACAATTCAAGTACAGTAGGTGACTTCACTAAATTTCTTAACTTTACGCTTAAAGTTTGCTTAAGTATGAGGTTTTGGGGCCTCAAGGAAGAATATAGCTCGCTTTACTCGGTTGGTAATTCATCTCTGAATTCTCCACCTACTATACAAAGAAACAAGTTTAGGTTTCTCGCAGACATAACTGACAGGATAATGCAGAAACTGAGCGCATGTTTTGATCAATTTTTCATTACCATCTAAAACACTGTCACATAAGGTGATGTTGTTTTAGATATTTTGAACAATGCTGCATTGAGTGCTGCAAAATTTAGCTCTTGAGCTACTCAGAGGAATACAACAGTTCTTTTCATCTGGTTTGTAACTACAATGCCGCTGCACTGTTTCAGCTTGTCAACAGCAGTGCCAGGTCCCCACTTGGGATTTGCCCAAGTCAGTCCTGTTACCTTTACTAAATTTGGTGAAAGATTTAACAAGAGAAAAATGCTCCATCAATCATGTTGTGGATGCAGGAAGAGGAATTGGAGGAGGGGAGGGGAGGGGGAGGGGGTAGGTGGAAACTGAGAAATAAACCAGTGGAAGCTCTGCCAACATCCATTTCCTGGGTGAGATGATGGGAAAACTTTCTCATATTCTCTGGGGGATATCATTTGTGAACACACGGCGTCCTCCAGAGCCTGAAGTTTTAGAGCGTAACCCAGGCACTTGGTCTGGGTGTTTTGAGCATTTCTGAAGTGAAATCCTCCTTTGCCTCTGTTGCTTGCTCCATCAGATAAAGACTGCCAGTCGAGGCTTAAGTGTGTCAATGAACCCAGGTGGGGGCGGGGAATCAATGATAAGTGCAGCTTACCTCCTCAGCCGCGCCGCACCAGCCAAACAGAGATTAAACCATTTCAGCCTAATAGCACATGTCAGTCAAAAGTCACACTTGAATACTTGAACCGTCTCTCCCACGGGCCTCCGCCCACACTTTGCCACGTCCCATTATCTAATCACACCAGCTGAGAAGATGCTGCAATTTACAAAAATGCATATTGGCTGTCAGAACTAACAGAGAAACCGTTTATACCACAACAGAGCACGAGCCGAGATCTGTAATTGTCCAAAAACTGTCTGACTCCTCAACCAAGATGCACTTTGAAGGTAACCATTTGAAATTCATTCAAAAACACACACACACACATACTCAGCGCAAACTAGCATGTGCAAAGAGCCAGATCAAAGGCCCCGAGGCCTATTACTGCATAAAATACAGCTGTCCTTCTAAACAGCTTTTGTAAACAGTACTCATTTCTTGCTCTAATCACTGTTGTGGACATTGCAAAATTGCCAACTGTTCCAGCGAATTACTTCACTGAACCCCACAACCATGGCTTTGATTTGTTGTTCAACCATCTCAAATGTGGGTACACCCTGTGGTCTGTAAATGAGAGCTTGTGTTGTTCCGCCAGTGTCCCTTATTTAGACATCACAGCACTCATTAGGTGGCTCAAGCTGATATCAAAGTCGGATCACGGGCATTCTATGTTTTTGTGCATGCAGGGACCGTCACTGTCTCTTTAATGATATGTCTGCTGTCTGTTCAGCTCAATTGTTATTTCACTGTCATTTCTCCGGTGCCTTGTCTGTTGACCTCTCCTGCCATGTGATTTCCTAAGCTTGAATACTTTCATCACTGTCCTCTTTTATTTGATGTTTGGACAAAACGAATCCAAAAGATTATTTTTTGGCACTCTGAGTGGAAAAAAATATGAATTTCAGTGGGGAAAGCAGCATATACAGCAAAGCTCATATTACTAGTGCTGTTTGAATCCATCATTATTCCTTCATGAAACATTGAGTTCACACAAGTAGACAGAGACAGGCCTCTCATTTTTAGCTTGTGGTCTCCAGTTTTACTGGATGAAATGACAGCTGTGGTGAACATTTTCATCAGCTGCAGCAAGCTGGTTAATTTAAGAGCAGCTGCATGAGTTGGTAGGAAATACTGCTTTTAAATATTTCTAGCTGGGTTATTTAGGAAAAGAAAAGGTCACTTTAAAGGATTCTCTCATTATTTGTTGCATACAGGAATAACAGGTTTAGTGCAAAATGACGGTATCCTAACAACCAAAGACTGTATGTAAAGATGGATGTAGCCAAACTTTATGTAAGCGAGCAGTTTGTGGTGGTTTGAAGACTTGGGTTTCCATCTGAATCTTCTAAAACCAAAAGATGTCATTAACTGAAAAACCGAAATACCAGTTGAATGTATTTTTGTACAACTGAGTGCTGAACAAGTGAGGCGTAGATCTAAATGAGAACCCAAAGACACTGAATCCTCATAAGGTAACAATTTATATGGCACAAGGTTGCCAAATCCTTAAGCATACCTTGCTTTACTCTAAATGAGATCCTAATTTATTAAATGAACACAAGTGGTATTAAATGAGACTTAAAAGTATATAATGATGAGCCACATTAAGTAAAAAAAAATGATTTATTAAAATCATAAATGAGAATCTGATGAGTCTACCTCCTTTTAGCTATTAGAAAATCCAAGTTTCAGGCATTTCTACACTGGCTTCAGTTGAAATAAGTAGCTTATTAACCCTTCATATGTCGTGCTTTCACTAAATAATAAAAGGACTGTTTCTTAAAGAGCGCTTTATATAGCATATCTCACTCACCCATTCATGCAAGCTCTCTTTTTACACCTAGGAATTTCACATACATTCACACTCAGATGAGCACATTTGGAGCACCTCAAAGTTCAGTATCTTGCCCAAGGTTGGTTTGGAATGTGGAGCAGTAAAGTCAATTTTTCATTTTTGACTCAGGCCAGGAGTTAATATCTATATTAAATTTTGAACCACAGATCTATTTAGACTGTGGTTCAAAATTTTCAGATTTTTGAAGAAAAACTTTTATGAACACACATTATCATGCCCTGTTATGCTTAACATATGAAAATATAACATTTAAATATATTTTATTGCAAGTGAAACTGACAGGAACTGTTGGGATTTATTATATAACTTTTAAAACCATTAAACACTGTCCTCACTGCTATATATAAAATTCCTTATAGCTACCATCTAAAATTATCAATATTAATTCAACATTACTTAACACATAGAACACATCAGCAAAATGCTTACTGCAAACTAGTCTGTGCATTGAAAACTTGCATGTGTGTTTCCCATACTCACCCCCATCAAATCTGTTTTTATTCCATTTAGTTTAATCTCTGTTAACTCAGAATAAACTTATTATTATTTGTTGTATTATTTATAATATTCTGTTGCATTGCGGGTGCTTCTGCTTGCACATGTAGGTGCAAATTTTATGTCATGTTCTTGTATTTCTATAGCACTTTTCTAGCCATACTAACCACTCAAAGCACTTTTAACTACAAGTCACACTTTAACCATACATTCATACAGCTATACACTTGAAGCACTTTATCTACCTCACATCCACGGTCAATTTAGAAGCACCACTTAACCTAACATGCATGTCTTTGGTCTGTGTAAGTAAGCCAGATTGCCCAGCGGAAATCTACACACACGCGCAGACACGACATGTACAATTTCACAGTTTTAAGATTCCCTAAAACCAATCGTTTTCCTTGATTTGACCCGCACTGGTGGATCTAAAATCCATCCGAATGGATACAGCATCAGTTAAAAAAGATCAGTGTGAAGTTTTACAATATTTAATTTTGTGTATTTTGCGCCACTTGATGAAAAGCCATTAAATTTCAGGCTGAAAGAATGACATTCAGAATATATGTATGTATGGTTAAGTGAGAAGGTACGATCAGACTGTACCAAATATCACAAGTATCACTACCTCGGGTAGGATTAGTCCTGGTTTCTTACATTTGCCCTTTTTTTTATACAGATAAATGCTCTGTATCTTTTTTTTCTTTGCCTTGGAAAGGGCAAAACCTAGCCATCCTCTGCTCCCTTTACAGTTTCTCTCTGGCTATCGAACTAGAGCTTGACACGCTCTAGTTCAACGTGTGAAGAAGTCCGAAGCTGGACACCTGCCATAGCTGGTGATAGTGTCTAAGCTATGACTGTATCATCATTGTTCAAATGAAGGACTCAGCTTTTCAAGCAATAAACTGCCTTTAGAATCAAACCTTAATCAGTGTCTGTGAAAGACTTCCAATCCTGGATATTGGTGGTGCTGCTACGGGACCGTTTTGTTTGCATGTGGATCACGGATTGTGCCTTTAAAACTGGCTACAGATAACAGTTAAATGACTGTTAAGAATGAGATTTTCCACAGTGCAGCAGTTTAGATGAGAGGTATAAACAAAGAGATGATGTGTTCCCCACTGAGACAGCTCCCCTGATAGGTGGTGGTGTGATATCTTACTTAAAGCAGCCTCTCTCTTATTGTCTTTTGTTTTCTTTTGAAGAGAGATTAAAGAATCTCTTATGCCATTTGATATTTCAGTGGGATGGTGCTACTACTGAGCAGCATTGTGCAGGCTTTGTGTGGCGGGTGTTGGAAATTGATTCAAATACTGCTTATCAAAATCCGCGAGGGACTGAGCCGTCACTGCATCCAGAGGTTTGTGGGTAATATACAGCGACTTGTCCAGGCAGAGATGCGGCTTGTTTATTTTTTGCTCCATATCTCTGATTTCATTTCAGTGCGCCTGTATGAGCGCGTCACGTGCGGCATCTGGACTTTGTCACGCTTATGGTGATGTTCATGATATGAATCTGTTCTCTCCCAGGTGTACACCAGATATGGGAAATGCTACACTTTTAATGGCAACAAGACTACATCCAGGAAAACCAAGCAGGGTGGAATGGGAAATGGGCTGGAGATCATGTTGGATATTCAGCAGGATGAGTATCTGCCAATCTGGAGAGAGACAAGTAAGCTTCAGAACTATTTGTCTATTGTAATCCTATCCTGTGCAATGCTGTGACATACCCTCTGCTGCAGTTTAAATCAATAACCGCCCACGCCTATTTGTCTTGGTCATGTACTGTAAATAATGCATTTTCTGATTGTTTTGCTGCACCTGGAAATGTGATTTGTAAAAGGGAATTCCTAAACACAGTACACTTCCTTTGATTTGTATATGCATTGTACTTGTCACATAAAATTAATCCCTACGGGCCTATTTTTTAAACATGACTGATAAATGATTTGCGGTTAGCATCAAACTGAGCCCTAGCTGTCAGATGAGGCAGCCATCTGAAATTCCCTTGTATTTTCTCTTTGCAACGATCCGTGCTCCGTTTCATCCTGATGAGAAGATGAGACATCCCTGGAGGCCGGCATCCGTGTTCAGATCCACAGTCAGGACGAGCCTCCTTACATCCACCAGCTGGGCTTCGGTGTCTCTCCGGGCTTCCAGACCTTTGTTTCCTGTCAGGAGCAGAGGGTAGGTCGTCTTCATCTTAGCACACCATCCCTGCCCCCACTGACCCGCTACCACCACCCACCACCAGATTACTGTTCTCCCAGCAACCCCGGTGGCTCAGACTGGGTCTAATAAATCTTTGTGTGCTTAGCTGACCTACCTGCCCCAGCCCTGGGGGAACTGCCGCTCCACCAGCAAAGAGAAGTTCCCAGGATACGACACATACAGCATCAGTGCCTGTCGCCTGCTCTGCGAGACCAACGAGGTCCTACGAGTGTGTAACTGCAGAATGGTGCACATGCCCGGTAAGATCAGCCCCTACATTATCTTTACACAGAGCAGCGCATGTGTCAGGGGGAAAGAGGATTGTGTGCATCATTTCAAATGGACACACAATAGTAATTCATTCTCTGACATGTTGTATAAGGTGCCAAACTGTGAACCATAATGATTAAATGTATGATTGGAACTTAAAATAGTCATTCAAGGTCGTGATATGGCACACAACAACAAAACTTACATTGGGAAATTTATGTGGGGGGAAAAAAAAATACTAATCAGAGTTGGTATTTTCAAGTATTTCCTTCTGTTTTTAAAATTATTCGCCTTGTTGACCTGCTGTAATTGAAAAGCCAGTCTGCCCAGTATTTGCCTGAGATTTGATGACCCATTGTGCAAAACAAGTCATCATTTTTGGCCCACTTGAATCACTCCAGCATAGATATAATTTGGACTGCCACATGCCTGACCTTGATGCTTGATATCTGGAGTGGTATGCTCTTCTCTGCTGCCAGTGCTTTGGCTACAGGCACATCAGACTAAAGTCTCAATGAGGTTTGGATGCTTTTGCTCATCCATCTCCATCTGCCCTGGAATTGTTCTGTTGTCCTCCCACAGCCATTATTAATTATTATGATTGATTATTATTACTGGTATTGGTCGTGTTTGGTTTCTACTGGTAGATGGCTTACAAACTGCCCTTAGTGCTGCTGCTTGTATTGAATTATTTGGTCATTTACTTACATCATGACATATTGCCTAAGGAGCACATATCTAATTTAAACTCGGTCTTGACTTTAATGAAACACAATTTAAAATAAAGCTCTGTTATTTTTGTGTATGATTTTGTTTGGAGTCTTTTTTTTTCTTTTTTTTTTTAACCAAAATTAAAGAAAAGGGAAAAAATTCCTGAATGGGTACACTGCATGTCACTCAGAAATAGCTGAAATTAGAACTACTGTTAGTGTTTTAAGCCAATAACAAGAGTCTAAAGCCATGTTAAGTTATCTGGATAACTACATAGTTCCATAGTGCAATTTTCTTTGCTTATACCACTCAAACTGCTTCCTAAAAGCTACCATTTTTCTCACATGCCAATATTTATTTATTAGACTATTAATTTATTTAGGATTTCTATATAACGGAAGAACTCCCACTCTGGAATTCTGGTTTAATGGGGAAAGAGATGCTCCAGAATGAATGGGACCCAAAAATGTGACATTCTTTTCAAATTTTCATCACGTGTTCAAAATAAACTAATTATTTATTTATTTCTTTAGCAGACTAATTGCTGCAAAATATCTTTCTGTGTAGGTTAGGAATGTTACAGCAATGCAAGCCTCTTTACGGCATGTGCCGCTTTGATTTCACACATCAAATTAGCTGCAGCAGAGGATTTCTATCCCCCACCTGATAGCAGTCAAAACAACCAGCTTCTTAGTATGCACGTGTATAAGTTTCTCTTTTGATTTGATTGGAAATGTGTGGCATTGTAATCCTTAATTGACTAATCATCAAATATTAGCAGAATTGACTTCCTGTTAGGTATGAAGAAACAAAAGGCTTTCACATTATAGTTGAGACATCAAGTCACTGCTATATCTTTAAAAAATCTGCACTTTTCTTTCCAACTAAAACTGATGAAAATTGTTATTTTAACCATTTAGCTCCTGTTCACTGTAGACTCTCTCTCAAGCGCCCCTCTACGTGAATTGCAGACAGTTTCCGTTGAATGGGATTGATAGGAAGTGGCCAAAGTTAGCACTTCATCTTGTAATTAGTTGTTTCACCCAAAACTTTGGCACCGGAGGAAAAGCAGACCATGAATGGCTGTACAAAACCTAAAATTTTTTGAGATATGATGTAAATATAGGTCTATTAGGAAACCGAGAACACTGGTTAGTAATATGTCACCATTTGAGCAGTTTTTCTCCCAGTGTGAGGATATGTCATAGAGTTGAGTACTAGAAACACAAAATGAGCTCTCTGGACTTATTCAGTGTGTGCGTCATCATGGCTAAAGAGCAGGAAGTCACAGAGCTGAGTCACTGGATGCTGGCTGTTTGATGTGTCTAGCAAGTAGGCATGCTGAGAGTGGTCGCATTTAAAGTTAAGACAAGAAACTTATCATGTATTCTTTTTCATTTCCACTTTTGCATTGAGTGCAGCTGACATTCAAAAACCGATTAAATAAACAAGTATGAGACAGCTGATTCGAGGCCGATCTGATTCATCACATTTTTTGACAGAGCGATGCTGTGATGTATAAAAGGTGTGGTTATCAGCCTACACATTTACATAGCAGTCACACATTTTAATCTTGGATTTGCAGAGTGAAATGGCAAGACCAAAGCGGTGGTCTGATCTCAGAGAGATTGTGTGCCTTAAAGGAAGTTGCTATGTCATGATTTAGGAGGAACCTGGTTATAATTGTTCCAGAAACATTTTACATTTGCATTTGCATACACTCTGTACTCTGAAAACCCAGCAGATGATAAATCCACAGAAAAAAAATGTGCCTACAGAAAACTGTGATATACTTAGATAACACTATGAGAAAACAGCTTTTTCAATTATTTATTGGATGCAATATTCTCCTGTTGGAAAAGCAAGAATAGAGGCTGTGTTGGGACACTTGCAGGGTCTTTTTTTTTGTTTTTTAAGCTTTTTCTATTCAGAATTTTCAGTGGGATTTCAGTCAGGTCTTTTTAAAACTTTAAACCTTAAACACTACGAGTTTCCCAGCTCCTGAGGCAGTAAAATAACCCCCAAATCAAAACATTTCCACTACCATGCTTCACAGCTGGTATGAGGTTCTGACCTCTTTTGGTCTGTGCTAAAAATGTCTGCTGTCTCTGCGGCCAAGCAGCTCTATCTTTGAATCGTTTCTCTGCCGCACAGGCCTGTTATTTGCTTATATGTTCATTGACAAAAGCCTTTTCCTGGCAAACCTCCCAGATTCTCAGATTCATTTTAGGTTTAATTTGTGGAATATGCGGTTGTAGACGCATGCACTGACACTAGCAGCTGCAAGAGCTCCCTTTAATGACGTTTTGCGGTTCTTAGACAGTCCTGGATAAATCGCTTGAAATCTCCACAGTTTGGTGCACATTGGAATTTCAAATGCTGCACTCAGCAGCATTTTTTTTTCCAAAGGCCTTGGAGAGCTCTTTAGATCTTGGCATGATGACACTACACACATCATTGGCAAAGACAACACGAGGCTGTCAGTGTCAGAGGTTTAAATAAGACAGGTTGTACCTGTCACTCTCTGAGGTGTATCTAATCTTTGGCACCAAATTTGGAGCCCCTAATTTCTGCTGTAATAAATGCACGGCGTGCTTACTTTTCTCATGTGGCTATTTTATTAATTTTGATAAATAATGAAAATGGGAATTAATATTCATTATATCACCCTTTGTCATGTTAAATTTAGCCATCCAAATATGTAAAAAAGCAAAGAATATCCACATGAAGTCTACTTTTTTTAAAACTCCCAGAATAGCCTATATATGCAATTTTTAATGAATGACAACAGCAAAAGGAGTGTCAGAAAAGGGAAATCTTTGAATCAATGAAGAGGAAGGACATAGCAGAGGTGGTTAGAAAAACCAGCAGAATCACATTGCTTTCTGTGGTGATGTATCACATCAGATATTATATTTATTATGTCAGAAATAATAAATGTGGAAGCTTTTCCAGGCCATTTGCTCTCAGAAAAGGCAAACGAGAGCTTTGCAAAGGTAGCGGGTAGCTCGCATTAGTTCACTGCACTTATCAATAATGAATAAAATTTATTGTTGCATATTAAATTAAATTCTGGGGTTGCTGGTTCAAAACTCAGTAAGCGAGGCTGAGGCCATCCAATGAACACACCCTGCTGTATCACTGAAAAATAAACAAACATGGGCACCAGCTGTTGCATTTTGAGGTGGACCGAGTCAAGTCATGGCCAATTTTAAACCTCACGACTTTTGAACTGTGAACCGTAGAAGCAAAATTGTGTTTTGCTTGGATTTGCTTGGATCTGTGTTAATATTTTAGTCTTACGGTCTACTTCTATATTTAGAGGACCATCCAAAAAAGCTATTAAGTTGTTCTTGATGTGACGACAGGACTGCTTTTGCTTTCAAATTCAGAACGTCTGAAAAAATAAATTCACAAGGCAGTTAAAAGGATAATGTTTAATAATGAATAATATTTAATGACATTTTTTTGATATGTCCGCTCCTGGAAAAGAGAGGCATATCTATAAAATGCGTGAAGGTGTGTAAAAACACACTCCTCAGATCATCAGATGTAATTTTGCTTCCTGTTAATGAACATTTCTTAGTGTCTGGGAAGAATTCCACAAAACATTAACCCCATGAACATTTCACAGACAGACAAACACACCTCTGCTAATTAATTGTGCTGCTGATGAATACCTGTCATTAATGGCCTGGGCAGCATGTTTTTCTGCCAGGAAGTGACTCATTGATTGGTTTTTAAAGACTTTCTAAATATGCCTCGCGGGTGGAGCCAGCATGCTCCATTTCTCAGTGCAATCAAGGACAGACTTCCAAGATGGCCCAGACTCCGTGGATGGAAGTCATCCTTTGTGCGCCTGCCTTCATTTGGAGATGAATGATAAGCTGTGGAGTGTTGTTCACAGCCACGCTTCCTCATTGCAGCAGACACGGGTCACTGATCATTTTGTTTCTGATTGATCAGACTCATTTTCTGTTCTCCTTTGCAGGAACCGCAGATATCTGCCCTCCCAGTAAAATCAACTGTGTTGACAAAGCGCTTGGTAAGAAACAATCTCCCTTCATTTCTTTTCTCATTATAATAGACTCCCCCGAAGGGAAATGGAAACACAATCAGTAAATATGATAAGGATTTTTTTTCCCCTGTATTACAAATACCTGGAGGTAGACTGGGTATTTTGAAATGACTTTTCCTCATTGTGATTTAGTCACTTTAAAGCTTGATGACTGTTCTGCTTCCATTGTTGAACTCTTAATATGAAAACCCCTTCATTCCTGCATATCTGGACCCCTCAGCCTTGACCTCCCAGCAGATACTAAACCTTGATTTCAAAGAAAAAGAGTATTCCAGTAAAAGAAAGTCTTTTTTTTTTTTTTATTGCCATAGCGGACATAAGTACAATTATCATGTATCAGCCAAATAAGCCAGAAATTTAATTAAGTCTGTCTTCACCTAACTCACACCCTGCTTAAAACATGGCTGAATGAAACTGTAGATATAGCTCGCAAGAATGGACCATATTCATGGGGGTCATATTCCTGAATCAGACAGTACTAATAGATTCAGTCCCCATGAAAGGTAATACATTAAGATGTAATTTATATATTTATATTATAAAGATGTTTTGTTCCCACATCAGACAAATGATGTATGCCACCATGCTCCTGCATACAAATAACCTAATTGTTTGAGTTATAAAATTCATAAATCATCAAATTATAATTACTGCTTTCAGTGCTCTCCGTACCCGTTTTTGTCTGGACTGAATGCATTTAGAATTTAAAGAGACAGGCTGGGAAAAGCTATTTACTCTCCTGCATACTCTGTGATGCTTTAAAGGCAGGACTATAAAAAACTTATTTGCCCGTGTGCGAGCATTTCATACCTGCATGTTAATTAGGCGTAATGTGTAAAGTCCTTAGTAGCCCTTCTTCACCATTTATTCTCTAAGTGGATATTACCACAGGATTACTGCAAACACTATTACTATAGTCACTGTCTCTTAGGTAATTTGATTAGACTAACAGATAATTTTGTTAAGATGTTTAGACAATAAGTCATGTGTGAAAATGGCCGGATGCCATTTTCTCTTGGCAAAACTCATTTTAAATGGACTGAGGCAACGTGAAAAATTGTTCCGTGATGATAAGAATCAAAACTTGAAATTCTGTTTCAGTAAACATGGACAGTGCATCCTCTAGACTAAAGAGGAATGGGGCATCAAGCTTGTCATCGGTGCTTTAAACATGTAGCCCTGATAGCACGGGGGTTTAGCACCTATGGAGTTGGCAGCTTGAGCATTTGGAAAGGTACGGTCAATAATCAAAGGTAAATAAGAATTTAAAGCAACAAATGCTCCAAACCAGATGATCTGTTGCATATTTCTGCAAGACAATGTTAAACTGGGTAAAGCATTTATTATAACAGGATGGTAAACATGACTTTGTGTAAACTTTTTAAAAACATGTTGCTTCAGTCCAATTCAGAATGAGATATTTCATTTAAAATGGTACATTTTCTTTATTTAAACATCTGAAATGTCTTCTGTGTGTTCTGTGAATAAAATATAGGTTTGTGAGATTTGCAAATCATTGCATTCTGTTTTTATTTACATTTTATACAGCGTCCCAACTTTTTGGGGGTATTAGGATAAATGATTATAAATTGGATATGAGATACATGAAGTACTTAATGTGAATAAAACAAAGCAGAGTCTGAAGGTATGGTTAAAATGCAACTTCTAAATTTCTCTAACTGGTCAGTATGACTAATAAAGTGCTATATTATTGCAAGTCTGAGCAGTCTGACAACGCGACTAAAATTCAGTGTGTGACTAAAACTGTGTGTAAATACAAATGCAGAATCATGCTAATATTTTTTTTTCATCAGATTTAGAAATCCATGCATATGCAGCATCCACATTTAATAATCTCAGCTATTGTGGATTTTGATGCACATGCCCGGGCCTCATTTCCACTCCTACGCCCTTATTTCCTCATTGTATACAAATTTGCACCTGAAATTATTAGATGTTTGAATTAAGCCAGCAGCTAATAGGGAGCTCACATGTACCAGCCGTGAAACTGAGACGCTCACCGGAGAAGAGGAAATGGAAATCTCAGTTCTGGAATCACAGACACACGACCAGGGAAAGGAAAAAAAGGAAGGAAAAAAGCGAGAACAAATGTATGGATGCTCTTAGCTCTGTAAGTTCAGAGTAAAAGACCCTTACAGGGTGGCGAGGAGCAGGACGAGCACATTTGTAGCTGTTATATATAATAATATCTATAAAATACTAGATACATTTATAATAATAATGAAACAAAATACATTTGATCACAAAAAACCATCTGTGAGGTTTTTTATATTACAGTCTGAAGTACGCGTGACGTCCACAGATTTTTATGCACATTCTTCCAGTTTACACATGAGGACTTCAATGGATACCTTTTGTGCATGCATCTTTTTTTACATCCAGCCCCAATAAAACATTATGTAACCTTATATACATCATTTTCCCTAACGTGTTCATGTTTAGTTTTACAAAATAGACTTTAAAATATCACAAGCTGTAGCCTATTGTTTTTTAGGTGATTTTTTTTCACAAGGGCCAATCCAGATTAGAAAAACAAAAAAACACAACATACAATCTGGGCTTTTCACAGTGACATCACTGGAATGTATTGTACTAATGGGTTTTTTTTTTCTCCCACATAGCTGGTAGTTTTCAGTATTTACTTACACAAAAAGGCAAAAAGTTAATTAAATTAACTTTAACTTTGTATCAGTGTTTACAAACCACCAACAAGCTGCAAAATATCTTCTTCTTCAGTCGGATGGTCCCTTCTGTCACACCAACTGTCTGCAGCTTCTCCGTTGTCTTCCTCTTTTCCTCCTCTAGCTCCATCTTCAGCATCCTTTGTCCAGTATATCCATTATCCCTCCTCTGCACATGCTCAGACCATCTCAGCCTTGCCTCTCTAACGCTGTCTCCAAAGTTTTCAACCTGAGCTGTCCCTATGATTTACTCATTGCTAATCCTGTCTCTACTGGAAATGAAAACATTAGCATCCAACAAACTACCGCAAACAATGCTGTAGTTACACTGCTAATTTAATTATATGTAGCCTCTAGCACTTCCTGTACAGCTGGGAGAAATATTAGCAAAGAGAAGTTTGCATGGCATGAAATTAATATGATTAAATGATGCTTAGTGGTGGCACGATGTGTTGCACTACCCAATAAACCATTAAAAAAAGCCTATTCAGCCATATCAGCCAGTATATACAAGTATATGTTATACTGCATTAGCACACAAGTGCGCTTAGTCTTACTGAGTGTAATAATTTGACTGGCAAAGCAAAACTGCACAAATGAATCAAATAGTGGTTTATAAAGTAAGAACAAAGCTGTACATAATGATAATTACCACATGGCATCTGTGTTGCGGTTCTCTTTGATTCTGTCATTGCTGAGGTAAAGGGAAACTGACCCAGTCTGTGTCTATTAAACAGCATCACTGCCATTTTGTGTTGCAGCACAGCTACAGAAGAATAGCGGGGACACCTGTCCATGTGAGACGCCCTGTAATCTCACCCGCTACGGTAAAGAGCTCTCCATGGTCAAAATCCCCAGCAAGGGCTCAGCTCGCTATCTCTCCAGGAAATACGACAAGTCTGAGGACTACATCAGGTACGGCAGGGAACCTTCAGCCGGACCTAACACACTTATGAGCAGTGATGTGGTGCTGAGTGGTGGTGCCATAAACAATGACCTCCAGCCTGCAATCACTGACAGAGCCACAGCCATAAATATAAACAAAACTCAATTCTATTTTGTACAGTGTTAGAAAACTGCTCGTCATGCACTAGTGTGTAGATATATATGCATCTTCTTTTTTTATTTAATCTGACGATGTGAAATATTTATTGTAGTATAAGATTCTAAGTTTGTTGCTGGTATTGCTGGTGTCTGTCTGTCTGTTAAAGACTAAAGGTGACCTCGGGTGCTTTTTGGTTTTTCTCTCATGTAGAATAGAATAGAATAGAATTCAACTTTATTGTCAATGCACATGTCACAAGTACAAGGCAACGAAATGCAGTTTGCATCCATCCAGAAAGTGCTTTGGCAATAATAGATATATTACAAAAAATATATATTAGCAATAATATAGATATATAGATATATTACAGAGAGGTATGAGGGTACAAAAATATGGGACTATTATGGGTATGTTATAATGTACACGGTACGAAGGTATGCTATGAATATGCTATAAGTATGTACAGCCTGTAGTGGGTGTGCAAGCTATGTACAGGCTATGAACAGGATATAAATATGAAAACTATACAGAAATATGAAATAAAAAAGCTATACAGAAATATGAACTATGCAAGTTATAAACAGTTGTAAACAGTTGTAGAATTATAATTATCATATTGTAC
>VUQG01001880.1:0-10837 GCA_015106755.1 Etia nguti | reverse complement strand
TGTCCCCCTAGTTTTCCTTTGTCATCCCGTCATACCCAGATCTGCTGACGAAGCAGGCGATGACACCACGATGCAGAACACTCGACATTTTCACCCGATGGCTGAACTGGACTGCAGCCACAGACTGTATATAAAAGACGTCCACGCCACCCACTGGTTTGTCCACATTTAGAAACAATTCAGCCACGCTGGGCTTTTTCATGTGACCATATTTATGGATTTATGTACTGCATGGGTACATCACAAGGACACAGATACCTGCTAATGAGTGCAAAGTAACATCCAATTAAAGTGACACAATCCTTGTTGGAAAGGCTGTCAGTGCAGTTAATGCACAGCACGCCTTATTGTTTGTCAGCTGCAGCTTTTGGTGCAATCAGTGTCTTCAAACCTGCATTGTTTCTAATGTCCAGCAGGGGGCGACTCCTTATGTCTGATTGGATAAAAGTGTTTGAGAAATTGAGGCTGCTGCTCACCTGGTCTCTTAGCTCAGTAAACTGTTTCCTGGTGAGTTTATGATCTCAGTCACTGCTTTAAAGTCTTACTGAATAAAACATGAAGTTCATTTTGTCGATTCTGGCTCCATTAGAGTCAAAAAGGACCAGAGGAAAAGCACGATGCTCATTGGCTAACTATGACTGGGAGGTCAGATCCCTCCTGTGGTCGTGACATCTGGTTTCAGAAAGCTTAAGCCTTCAAAACCAGGACTTTACCTCCATCTTTTATATTCAGGACCACTTTGAAATTAGTCTAAAAACGTCACAAAAAAGCAAAAGAGTCTTTATATGTTGTGTTTTTGTCTGAGCAAGACCTCCATATCTACAGACAGTCAGTTTACCATGAGATTAAACACAGAAAATCAGCAAATCAATAATCATCCGTTATTGATCGGTTAGTCACGGCTTCTGTTCCACTCAGTATCTAATCACTACCAAACTAACCGCTCCCCATGTTATCAAATTGATCAAACCTTAGCAAAGACATGTTTGCATTTCTTTGAGTTCTTCAACATGAAACTGACAGATCATCAGATCTGCCTTCAAATCACCGTTACTGACACCAACAAGGTGATTATGGCTGAGAAAATGAATGAAAGCTGTTAATGAGTGCTCGGCTGCAGAAACGCTTTAATTCAAAGAACAGAACGAAGCACCGAGGAGCTGCAGGAGGCTCGGCTGTGCGGCTTTGAGCTGCACTGGTGTCATCAGGGTGGTAATTATCAACTTGAGCCACTAGAGGGCACCTGCCACCTTTTATAAACCCCTCTTTTATTCTCTCTTTCAGCCACACTCAGCAAACCTTATGAAACACCTCTGATTGAAACAGTTTAAGGGTGTGCAGCTTAGTTTTAACCAGGCCCAAAACGTCCTGGATATTACTGCTGCATGTGTCGCATGGCCTCATATGTCATATACAGCCACATAAAGGCCTCAGTCATCACAATTCCACGCCTCCCTAACCTCAGTTTCTACTGTCGGGATTTCTGAGGCACACAAACCACAAATGTCCTCAGCTCAGACCGAGCGTTGATTTTCTGCTCCATCATGTTAAGATTTGCATCATTTCGCTAATGCGTGACTGTGTGCAACAGAAACACCGGCTGGTTTAATTACATTTGTATTTTTTTAATTGTCAGTTAACTGTTGGCTTTAAAGTGTCCTGCAGCCTCCCACCACTGGGTGGGGATGCAGCCCCCACAGACGGCAGCGTGATGTGGAGGATCTCCAGCATCACACTTTCCTGCTTGTCTGGTTCATCGTTATTCATCAGTTTTCTGCATCAGGTTAAAACAGCAAACTCAGGGAGCGTTACAGGAACGTCATCACTTATCTGTGCTTTCACAACGTGCATGAGATCATCTGATAGCAACCACACCATCACCTCTCCTCTATGGGACACGTTTTTTTAGATATTCTGGCTCAGAACTCGTTCTCTCTTTTTTCCTCAACTACAACTGCAGGCTTGACCTATAAGAAAGTCGTCTAACTGTGAACTTCAGTCTCCAGCTGTAGGCCCACAGTTTGAGCTGCAGTGATTTCACTGTGCAAACAGACGATTACATAAAGAGGAAGTGCACGTTTGCACACAGTGACCCTCCACCTTCATCCGACTCTGAATGACTTTGCCCTCTGCTGTTGTAATCCAGTGGGGACGTGACGCATTCCCCACAGTAGAAACCTGCAGAAGCTCTCCCTCAGTGGCGAGCTGGACACGCTCCAGCACTTTTTTCCCTCTGGTTTCCAAAATAAAAGCACTTTGACATCAAATGCTGAGCAGCTTTGACTTTATAATGTGAACACAGTGACTCAGTTATCCAGCATTTCATCAGGTCAGGCCAGGAGGAAGTCCTGGACTGGATCTGTGTTATGGATCAGGAGATTGAATGATGTGACTGGAGAAAGCTGTGACAAACTGATCCACAACTCACTTTTTTTCGTATTAAGTTCATCATCATAAACACGGTCACAGCCATAGGGATGCCAATTAGCTGAGGTGAAGACTAGCAAACAGCCGCCTGTCAGAGGCCACACCCCTAATAATGCAAGCCTTTATCCAGGTGAGTTATTGAAACATTCTCTCACGGTACAGGTGTCATGAAGGAGAACAAAAGTTTGTGTATCAGGCTGTAAAGTTTTAATATGGGAGTCTATGGTGACGGACTCACTGCTGCCTCTGCTGGACACTAGAGGAACTGCAGTTTCCAGCACCGACTTGCATCATTTCTTATCTTGAAAGCTTGAGTCCGTCCTGATATCTGGAGTTTTTTTATACGTATTACACAAGTTCAAAGATTTTCTGCTTTTCTTACAAATGACAGCAAATTGAAGATCTTTAAGTTGAGTCTCAGACAAAACGAGACATCTGATGCAATCAGTGTGTTCACACATGGCTGTGAGTGGAAATCAGAGAGCTGATGTTTTCATCGGTGAGGAAGAGTGGAGCTCAGACAGCAGCGCTGCACCTCCGGTTGCATAATGAAGAACATTTGCTGAGTGTTTTCTGGGTCGGAGAACCCTTTGTGGGGCTGCCAGTGTCGCAATGCAGGGAGGAAGAGGAGGCTTTAATTAGCAGGAGATCCCTCCAACATGCACGCACGCGCACGCGCACACGCACACACACACACCCCTAAAGCCTCGGCAGCTCGTCCAAGGACCATAGTCCGCTTACACAGCCTGCTGTGAACCGATCGATATCAGTCGCCATTTAAACGAAGACGAGGCTCTGCCACGTTCACAGAGACGCCTTCAAAAGCCCCGGAGGACACAGCTCTGCGTCTGTCTGATAAACTCTGATCAACCCACCGCTCAGCTCACAGAAACTTTGTCACACTGCAGTTCTTTCCTCCGATCATCACCTCAGGGCAAAATGAAAACGAACCACAAACAGACGAAACAGGAACTATAACTGTGCAGAAATCTGCTCTGCATGTTACAGGAGGCGGCAGAAGCCTCTTTAAGGTTGTTAAAACACCTCTTTTGGGTAATTGGTGTGCTAAAGAACATTTCCTACTAACTACAAGACAGAAGCAGGAATAATATGCAACATATTAATAACTGAGGCAGTTTCCTGCGATGCACCAGGCAGAGTCATCACACTGTCCACCGAAGCCGCAGAGGCTGAACAAATAACAATAAAATGAAATAAAGTAAATAGACCTGCAGATGAATCACTGAGCTGCAGTCCAAACAACCTGTAACCATAACTATCCTAAAGGTGACCAACTCTACTCATTTCCACCTCCATATTTCTATTTGTGCACTTTCCTATAACAGCTTTGCATGATTAACCGTTAAAATAATCCTTCATCTCACACTGTTGTTCTCAAGCTGTTTTAGCCCCTCCCACTTCAAATGACCTTATTTCTGATTGGCTGCCCCTCACAGACAGCAGGTGGGGGGCCTCCCTCAGTGACATCATACAAATCCAAGACGATGTTTAGAGCAGTCTGCAGCTGTGGGCTCACAGGGATAACTGAACATACACTCGGCTCATTATTAGAAACTCTGGTCATGTTTCATGTGAACATCCACTCCTGAGCAGTTTATAGGTGGAAAGTACAACGTCCACTCCTGAGTCATTACAGTTCAGGTTATTCAGCACACAGGTTATCAGTAAATTACACTAAAGTATTCAACCTCAGGGCATTAAATCTGACACTATCCTGTGTGACGTGAATGGCTGAGAGTAAAACGTGTAGTAAAACTCAGGAACAGGGTGTGGTCTGTTCTTTGTGTGCATGTGAGTGGATCCTGGGGTCTGAGGTGGTGCTGGGTTTCAGTCCAACATCTCAGGTTATGCCCAGAGGGGAGGAAGATAAAACCAGAGAGTAAGATGATCTAATTCAAAAGCAAAAATGCTCAGTAGGCAACCAGAAACGCCTGGTGTACTAGTGTTTGTATCTTCTACTCTATAAGCTTTTTCGGTGGGTTTAAAAAGGACAATAAATCAAAATTTAAGAAAAACAAAAAATAAACTAAACCAGCTTTACTTACTGTGTTTTTAAACATAAAAAATAAAGTGATCAAATGCACAGAAATGATGTTACTCGAATGAGACAAATGCACAAAATCCAACAAAAGGTCGAACGATGAGGAACACACAAGTACAAAATGCAAATGTTAATTTCAAAGAAATGGAAAAAGACGATGCAACCAAAGGAAAGACTGACTGGTTGGCTGGATGGAAGAAAGTAATGGAGGGGAACTAAGAATGGAGATGGAAGTTATGTGGATGAACATGGAAGTGCCATTAAAAACTGAGCAGAATGTGATTGGGGGGATGGTATCCATGCTGGAACTGGTTTATTTTACCTGCTCTTATGTTCAGGTTTGGCATCTTAAACAGTTTGCCGCCCTCCGCGCTGTTCTTTGCCGCCGGCTCCTCTGGTTTGCAAACGGGGGAATGGGTGGTAGGAGCTTCTAGGGGTGGGGGCTGCTGGATGTCGAGCTTCTCCAGCTCAGCCTTGCTTTTCTGGGGGGAGGCCTGTGTGAGGAGGCGGTAGGAGCTCTGACTTGGAGCTTCCTCTTCAACCTCTGGGGGCGGGGCTACTTTTGCGATTGGATCCTTTTGTCCAAAGCTGAGATCATCATCCATTGGGATCTCCGGGGGCTTGGAGGCCGCAAACTTGGAAGTATCCAGAGCTTCGAGAAACTCGTCAATAACACCCCTAGGTGGTCTTTCAATGAATTCAAACTCCTCAGAGGAGACTTCATGCTCGGATACCTCTTCAGCCATCTCCGGCTCCTCGAGCTCCATCTTCAGGTCCTTTTTGTCAGTTTCGACCTGGAAGCTGGCAGGGTTCTTTGCCATTGCTTCCAGGACCGGTGAAAGGGAGTCTGCTGTTGGAGACTCTGAATCCGAATCCTCAGCAGGGGTCTTCTTGTTCTGGAAGTTGAGTGGCTCAAACTTTTCGGTCACTTTGGGAGAATCGTGGCTTGAAAACCAATCTTTCTGTTGAATCTTGACAGGTTCCTCTTCTTTAGCCTTAGTTGGGGTAGTTTCCTCGGCCTCTTTGACAAGATCAAATGCGCCAAAGGTTTTGTCATCTTCCACTTTTTCTTTGTCTGTAGCTCTCCCCTCCATCTCCTCAGTCATCTCTTTCAGCAGGGAAACTTTAGCCTCAAAAGCAAAGGGGTTATTAGCAGACAGATTGATTGGAGGATTGGGTGACTCCATCATCCTTCGTTCGAGGATGGGGCTCTGCTCCTCCGGACTTCCCTCAGAGGAGCCGGAGTCTAGTTTGTCGGGGTTGAGCGGGGAAGACTTCAGGATGTCTGGAAGCGATGGGGGCAGAGCAGAATCCTCCTCTTCCTCTTCATCATCTCTGAGACCAGATGAGAACTGATTCATTGATTGCATGAGTGAGTCAGCAGTCATCTTGCCGGTCTCAAATGTTTTTCCCTCATCCAAGAAAGATGTTGGATTTTCCTGGGATTCTCCAATCTGCCCATACTGGACCAGATCCGGAGTGGGACTATCGGACATTTTAGATGCTCTGCTGTCTGACTTGGAGTCTCCAAAATGTGAGTAGCCACTGTCCGCAAGTGGGGAAAAGCCATCAAATGGGTTATTGTTCTTCTTCACCTCGTACATCAAGTCATCTTCTTCGTCAGACTGGTTGCCGTGCAGGTCTGGCTCAAAACATGGGGGGCTTATGGAGGCCGTGTCCTTGGGGAAGGAATCCATTGAGGGCTTGGTGTTGTCTTGAGAAGCTAGGTATGGTGAATCCCAGTGCTCTGTTGGGTTAGAGGAGGCAACGTGAGACTCAGGGACCATCATCTGGGGATTCACAGGGGAAGGGCCAGTGGAAGACCTGTCTGAGCTAATCAGCTTCTCCTCAGGTGAAAAGGAAATGCCACTGTCTTCGCACGGATTATGAGGCCCTGGGTCTTTCCCTAAACTCAGGTAAGGACCAGCTAATGGATCTAGAGGGTCTTCCTTATTCTTACTACTGCCCGGTCCAGAGTCACCCTCCCAAGGCATGTCCTTGGAAAGAGTAGCAGGGGGTTCAGTGGAGAAGGAGCCCAGGGGTGCAGCAGATCCTGAAGCAGGGGGCTGGTTGGGACTCTCGGTCAAAGAGAGCTCTTCCAGAGAGTCGGGGGAGTGGAGAGGGGAGATGGGAGAGATGGGAGCAGGGGAATCACCCTTCTGCCCAAGTGCTTGAGTAGAGAGGGAGGAGGGAGAATGCAATACAGCACATATCAAAAACATACTCCATTCCTTACAGTGCCCACCACACCTGGGTAGAACAGCTACCAACAACATTCTCAGAAAAGGTTCAGAGATTTAGACCAGACAACTGCTACTGAAAGGAGCCTGTGGCTGGTAGACCAGTTCAGTATATCCCCCCCAAAAAAACAATCAGCTGAAAGGATAATACTAAATACTAATATATATTTTGTGTGCGATTTTAAGTCTTTTATATTACAGTATTGGCTTGCAAGAATATATTTTTGGAGTTTGTTTGAAAAGAAATGGGGTTTGCCTTATGTTTGGGGACCAGATCCAGTATAACATGGTCATCTTCAGAGAGTGTTGAGATATTGGTGGGATTATATAGTCAATGTAATGCCTACGATAGATTACAATAGACCAGGGGTGCCCAATCCCAATCCTCGAGAGCTACCGTCCTGCAGCTTTTAGATGCATCCTTGTTGTGACGCACCTGAATCAAATGAATGGCTCGTTATCAGGCCTTTGCCAAACTTGATGGCATGCTGCAGAGGTAATCAAACCATTTGATTCAGCTGTGTTGGAGTAAGGATGCATCTAAAAGCTGCAGGACAGTATCTCTCGAGGACTTGAATTGGGCACCCCTGCAATAGACGAACGTTGCTTTGGTGTTGGAACACCTTACTTTGGATTCAACCTAATCCTAAACCAAAACACAAACAGAGCTACAAGTGCACACTGATTTGTTTTTTTAGATTTAATGATTATTTCAAACATTTTAACTTTCATGAGCAGAGATTTTCAGCCCAGCTGTCACTGTATCCCCTCTTGAAATAGTCTCAGGGTTGACTGGCTGATATGCTCTTATACAAGCAATCAGCAGTGTTACTTTCATTGTGAGATATTGCCTTTCAGAGAACTGATGGGGAGGAACGGGTGACTAATGAAAAACACCATCACGTTTTCTCAAAGGTGGACTCCACCAGACGTAAGGATGACTGCTGGCTTGGATAATGTTTTCACTTGTTGAACTTTTACTCACTGTCACCTTCAAACTAACTGACATCACATTAAACAAACCTTTGGTATGACTGTATGTGATTTGCATAAATAATATGGGCAAAAAGTCAAGTTACACTAAAGCATTTTGCCTTTCACAACTTGACAACTTAGTCCTGATTTAGACTTTTGCTATAAATGTTTGCAGAGCCTACTGGGATACTTTAATGCCTGGTCTCTCTTGGAAATGAGGTTTTAAGCTCAGTGAGATTTTTACCTGGATAAATAAAGGATTAATAAAATTATAATTAACAAAATGCTTTGTCCTGGAGTCAGTTAGCTTGGCATTGATTTTGGCAGTCACTGTTGGGCTCAGTCAAGTCCACTGTTGTAAAAACATGGGTAACACAGGTAACCTCTTCCTGCTTCTGCTAAAAGTACTGGTTCACTCCTAAAAACATACTGATTTCTTGTTATGAGACACTAGTTACTGACCAACCAACTTCTGTGATGGGATTTAAGTATACTGACAAAATGATCTACCTGCACAAAAAGCTGACATTATCATGGACTGTAAGTTTATCTTTGAAGTATGCCTGGTTAAATGGGATTGCTTGCATGACTGTTGTCTTATTTCCTAAGCGCAATAAAACAAATTCTTTGCGTGCTGGAAATATTAATTTAAACCCACCTAAAGTAGGGAAAGAAACTACTTTTATAGCTGTAATGTTATAGCTGGGATCTGTTTCTTTGTGAATAAACTGGACTTACATGACTACCATCCACAGTCTAGTTTGCCCACATTTGTCTGGTGGTCTGTAAACCACCTTGGTTTGACGTTTGGTGGTGCAATAAATGTTTCCCCAGGTCTGGTGCCAATAAACCATGCCCAGAGTGTCAAACAAACTGCTAAGTGACCACAGATAATGATTCCTCTCAATTAAGTTTTTCAAAATGTCATTTAACAAATGCAAAAACCTGAGGAGAATCATTATTTGTCTACAAACTACTCGTACATGTTCAGGTCAGTCTACTCTACAACAGTCACATGTGAATCACAATGCAACACAAATACAGGCAAAGTCAAACGTCAGATTTAACAAACCCACAGCAAGCATCCTGTGTAAATGCTCACATGACGTAAAAAATCTACAGCTTCTTCCATGCGATGAGTTATTTTAAAACAAAGAGTGAAGAATAAAGAACTGAAGAGGAAAATGAATGACCAAGACGGGGAAACAGACGAGCAGAGAGGACTTGCCTGTAGGGAATTGCATCAGAGGATGAGGCTGAGCTTTAGAAGAAGAAGAAGGTACATCTGTGGAAGAAACGAGAGAAAGCAGCAGAAAGTGAGTTTATGCAAGCTCAGAGGGAAAAGACCGAGAACAGAGACAGATCCTCAAGTGACTGGATAAAATCTTAATTACAGCTCCCGAGCGTTAAAGAGAGAAACGTGGATGCCCACAGGGGGGTTCTTCACCCAATACCTTTATTTGAAAAGGAGCACTGAAGCAGCCGTGCATGAAGTTCACATAGCTTATGGCGTTTAACAGCCTCTGTGCAATCTGACATGCCATCAATACCACGCCTTCATCACCTTATCAGACCTGCAGCCTTTGGATCACACTTAGTGCCCCGCCGCAGGAGGGCAGGAGCTTTTTTAGCTTACTTGGCACCATGTTAGCAGTTTACAACCTCTCCAGGTACGTGACAAGAAGCCCTCATGTCACAGCTTTCACCATTAATCAATGAATGGTCCGAATGTTTCTTCTGCTTCCAAAAACCAAACAAACAGAGTTAAAATTATTCAAATTCTTTTAGCACCAATAAAATAATCAGCTGTTCAGCTCTCAGGTGTTGATGATGTTTATGCAGAGCATTTATGAGGTAAAGGAGTGTTAATAACTTCAGAATTAGACTTTGTTCCACATTAATTCGATCATCTCACTTTCTATGAATTGCAATCTTTAATGCGTCACGCTGTAATGATTCCCACCAAACAGCAACGTAACAGAAGATTTATGAATATAAAAGAGTATAAAATTCACCGCACTGACAAAATGAATCAAACATTTGTTCGTTACTGTTTGTGCAGCTGTACTTTGTAATAATACATGATTAAAGAGGACGACTCGACGTGAGAACCATGTGCTAACTGAACAAGTTCTAAGAGTTACGTAAACACGTGTTAAAGGCTGGAGGTTTATTTAACTGATAACAGATGACAAAAAAGGTCAGATAAATGGTGACAGGAAGTAAAGCGTCAGATGATATGCTATGAAGAGCATGCGGTGAAACAGGACGTGATTACAGTGAGGGTGGTTTTCTCAGCTTTCACAGGAGACGCAAGGGCAACCCAGAGATTTCAGCAACACACCGACTAACCATCCAGAAATACTCTTAAAATGTAAAATATGACAGATGTTTTCAAAACTCGTCTGGTTACACAACATCAGTGCACAGACAGGAAACCCGACTGTTGTGCAAGTCAGAAAGCTCGAGCCAACAGCAATCGGCCGATAAAAGCAAATGAAGCGAATGACATTAAGGGTGGCGTGCTGAAAACGTCTGCTTCTTTCTCCTAATGAGCTTAATGCTATTTTTCCCAAACAGATGATTGACTACATGTGTTTTTTTAAGCTGGCTTTGTTCTTAGTTTTGTGAGCAGTCTGCAGCAGTTAAAGCACCATTTTATTTATCCAAGTAAAGGTCTCACTGAGATTAAGAACAGCAGGCTGAAAGACATCAACATTAATGCAACTGTTACACATGATCAAGTAAATACATACAGTGGCTTGCAAAAGTATTCGGCCCCCTTGAACTTTCCCACATTTTGTCACATTACAGCCACAAACATGAATCAATTTTATTGGAATTCCACGTGAAAGACCAATACAAAGTGGTGTACACGTGAGAAGTGGAACGAAAATCATACATGATTCCAAACATTTTTTACAAATAAATAACTGCAAAGTGGGGTGTGCGTAATTATTCAGCCTCCTTTGGTCTGAGTGCAGTCAGTTGCCCATAGACATTGCCTGATGAGTGCTAAATAGACTAAATAGAGTGCACCTGTGTGTAATCTAATGTCAGTACAAATACAGCTGCTCTGTGACGGCCTCAGAGGTTGTCTAAGAGAATATTGGGAGCAACAACACCATGAAGT
>VUQG01001878.1:17867-36249 GCA_015106755.1 Etia nguti | reverse complement strand
CGGCACCCAAAAAAAAAAAAAAACTTTTCTCACCTCCCCCCTTTGCCTTCTCACCCTCACCAGGCCTCCCTCTCTCAGCTCCGGGGTACAGTGCACAGACTACTGGAAGTTTATAATTTGTTCCCAGAAGCATGAAAGAAGAGAACCTAAAACCACCTTCGAACTATTAACAGTTGGTTTTGGTGTAATGAGTCATGCGCCCAAGGTCTAAAACAGGATGTATTTGCCAGCTGTAGTCATGGTTTCCAGGATTTGTCATCATTTGGAGTTGTCCTATAAGCCCCATGTATCACTGTCAGATATTTACAAAACAGGCTGGGAAATCTTTGCTACCAGCCCCCCACATTGAACTCACATGCAAAAACTTCATGAAAAATTACATTAAGTATGATGGACTTGTTTTTTCTCTGCCCATATCAAATTTCCACCTGCTGTAGCCGCTAACAACGAGTCACATTACCATGTGACCTGTGACTTAGTGCCCATGTTTGTGTCTAAGTGTGTGCATGGGGGGCACCTGGGCGTGTACTCACCTGCCTATCCTAAAAGCCGAGAGCGATCTTGTCTGTGCAGTATCGCACGTCAGATCCAAACTCTCGACTCCCACGCAGGACCTGGGGCAAGAGTGCGGCCACTTTAAAACACAAAAGACAAATCCTGAATTAACTCCTTCTTAATGCCTTTACCTTCTCCAGATACAAGTAGAAACAGATCCATTTTAACAAGTACTTTACATTGCAGGATTATGGCGCTTTAACAACAGTCCTGTTTATGTTTGTCAGAACTGCATATTTGCCATCTGTGCCATCTGTGAAACTCTTTTTAAAACAGTGGAAGTATTTGCATTGATGGTGTTCCCATGAATGACAAAACACTAAATGGGACGCTATTATATTTGTATACTAAGCATTCTCTTGGATCTGATGCTTACTGGTCCTATGAACTATGAGAACTCAGTAAATTACATTTCAATTCCAGGATCCAAAACTTTAATTTTGGTTTAAAAAAGTAATTTATATTCACAATGTACTCACATTAGTTAATCAGGAAGGCTAAAGTCTTTTTTTCTCAGTTTGGAGAGACCTTTTATCCTTTTTGATCTTCCCTCTTTTCTGAAATGATGACCAAGCAGATCAAAGGAGATGCTCCAAAGAAAACTTTATGGTCACCCACCCCGTCCCCCCAAATTCCCTGCCTCTCTCTCCCTCTCCCCCATGCACACTTAACATCTGAACTAACTCCTTCTTTCATTCAATTCCTTTCCCGTTCTATTTACATATTGTGCTGCAGGGCAATGGCAGCTCCTTATTTTATCTGTGCTGGGCTCTTAGGAAGTAGCTTGCTGAGTTGTTTTGGTTTATGTGTTGTTAGTAAAATACAGAGGGTCAAATGCAAGCCTCAGGGGCACGTTCAGGTCACAGAGTAAACCCCGCAAGGTTAACCCCTCTATACCTCTGTGACTACCAGTGGAAGCATTTTAAAGTCTGTGTTGATGTGCGTGCACCTTGCGCGTGGCCTCATGCATGTATGCACATCAGTGCATGAATGTCAGGTGAGTTTCAACTGTCTGTGCTGGTGCAGTCAGAGCCTCTCCATCAGTGCTGACCGAGGCAGCACTCATTGTTCTCGAGCTGTAAATCACCCTGCCGCAATCAGGGCCCTGATCTAGGCTTCTCTGAGCCCTCTCCACTCCAGATGATTCCCCTCCTGATTGGCCTAACTGGACTCCTGTCTGTGGTGGCAGATTAGCATGGATTGTTTTTTCTCAGTGGCACACAGATTGAGCCGCGTTAGCATTCACACCTCACAGCGTCCCAGGGCTCGCCATTGACTCCAAAATGCAGAAAACTAGTATTCACTTATAGCACAGATAACTTTTAGGAGAGGAGAGGAAGCACAGGTAGAGGACAAACTATCGATTGATTTAGAGAGGCATTCATTTGACTAGGTAATAATTTAGTTTATAATGTAATTGGGCTTCAAGGTATTTTCTTAAACTTGTTCTCAGTATTAGTTTACATATTCAGATACAAGTAGAAGTACTGAATTATTAAGGAATATAATACAGCTCTTTGAGTGGTTAAAAATGCAAAATTTAACATAATTTCTGACAATAGGTATGCAGTTGCAATTGCAGAGTAATTGAATGTATTTTTTTTTATCTCCATGATAATCCACCCACTAGCATTCGTAAAATGTTATATTCTGCAATGGACTCTTTTAAGCTGTGTGTACAAAAAAGGCAAAACAGCTCAAAATAAACCCTTAAAAGAGGACAATCAAAATACAGTCAGTTAATGTAATTCCTCCCAAAGAACAGTTTGGGCAGTTTGTTTTCTCACACTTTGAGCTTTTGACTTAGTTTTACCCCCAAAGATTCAGTTTTACTTTACTGTCCCATTACCTTTAAAAATATATTTAACTTTCTTATTTCTCCTTGCTTCACAATACCAGCACATTCATGAACTTATCAGGTAAGATTACATGTACATGCCCACCTACTGCAGTGTATGTAGTAATAACTCATGGGGTCTTTTGTTCTCCCAGTGGGGGACCATTAGCCTGATCACCTTGTCAACAGTAATCAGGGAGTGACCACTGACTGGGGAGGCCAGACACATTGCTTCCCATGAAGCCAGACTTGCTAATCTATTACAATCTGTGCAGCTGTTATGGGGAGGACCGCGATCTGTGGTATGACACCCCGGGTAGTATTGATGTATGGTGATGGAGATGATCTGACAGTTTTATCTCAGTAACAAGTAAACTTTCTTTTGTAGTTCAGGGTTTTGGGGGCTCTATTTTTTGTCTTGCATACATTTTGCGTTTTACCGTCTTGAAGAACATAACATTGACTGAGGCCTCCGGGTGCTTTCTAGGGAAGTTACATTAAAATATTATGAAAGCAAACTTTAATTTCAGTGGTCACAGAGACATAAAAATTTGCATGATTGTAATAATCAGCCAAACCTGCTGGCTTTATCTCCTCGGACATCACACATAAAGGAGACCTCGCATTCAAAGAATCCTGTTCACATAAGTGCCCAGAGGCATGACCAAGATGGCTGCTGAGTGGCCACACTTGCTTCTAGGAGGTTTTCTAGTGGTACTTCTACCACTGCTATTCTGGAATTCTCTCAGGGATTTAATTTCAGGTTCCTTTGAGTGCCATAATCACCATATCCTCACAACATAATGCAAGTGCGCATATAGCAACATTCTAACCCATGACGAGTTATGGATGTTGTCATGGAGAAGGTTATTGCGTAGTCTTTATGGAATTCTGATGACATCAGAGTGATTTCAGGCTCTGTGTGTTCAGGGTGTGTGTGTGTGTGTTCACAAGGCCTCAAGTCTGGCTACTTGCCCAGGGCAGTTGTAGTTATGTGCAAGGGTCACTTGGCTCCAAAAGTCCTGCCCACCTGATAATAAGCTAAGAAATAATATTGTAGCACTATTTTTGCAGCATCTGAATAGGTAAATAAAGTCTCCACAAAACTGGATGACTGTCTTACAGTTAACTGTAAGTGGTATCACTGCAAAGAGGAAGCTTTTGGAAACCACAGTAACTTAGCCATTATGTGGCAGACCATGCAAAGTTAAGTCAGCAAGTAATGAGGCACATAGTTGATACAAGTCACCACTATAAATAACTAGTGACTCAATAACTGTGGTACTCCAAACATCCTGTGACATTAACATCAGCACCTTAACTGTGCACTGAGAGCTTCTTGGCATGGATTTCCATGGTGAACATCACCTGGGCAGGGGGTCATTTCTTCAAAAAAATGCATTTTGCCCACTGGAAAAAAAGCTGAAAAAAAGATGGATTCTCATTCCTAGGACACCAAATACCATTAAATCAAGACAATCTGATGATATTTAAACACAACAGACACTACCAAAGTGCTTCACAGCAAGTAAAATGATCAACAAGGAGTTAAAGCTATAAAAATAAATAATAATAATAACATAGAGAGTTCAAACTAGTCTGCAAAAATCATTACAGAAGCAATTTGTTTTCATTGAGGTAGATCACCTTATTAGAAGATGGATGATTTCAGAGGCTTGGTGATGTAATTGAGAATCCCTGGTTGGCTATATGAACCAGGTGGGAATTTTGAATTGCTAAAAGCTGCTGATCAATAGACGTACATGAACAGCTATCTACTTAAGATTGTAAAATATGTGAAAAATAACCTGAAGCTAGCAAATAAACACTTATATGTGAGCAATAATATTTTGAAAAATCTAAGAATAGGTGAAGTTTGATCATGCTCCCACTGGCCAGTAATCTAGCAGCAGCATTGTGAACCAACTGCAGTCAGGATATTAGTGTTTTAATTAGTCCAACATATAATGGACTGCAGCACTCCAGTATGGATGTGAAAAAGCTTGAATGACTTTCTCAAGGTTGTTAGTAGAGATAAATGGTTTAAATTTAGTTAGAAATCTGGATTGAAAAAAGCTGCCTTTAAAAACTGATTTGATCTGTAAGTCAGATCAAATGAGTTTTTAAAGACTTTACGTGAGGTTTACGATATGATGCTGGGGACCCACGATACAAAAGAGTTATGAGAAATGAAATGCCTGCTGATTAGTTAAACCAATCACTAAAATTTTCTTTTTATTTTAAATTATTTTTTATGAAGGTTAAACAATTTTGTGAGATCTAAGTTTTAACACTAGCTAAATAACAGGTTATGGAATTTGCAGAGGAGTTGGTATCCAGTAAAAGTGGCAGGTAAATCTGGTGATTTACTGATTTCATCAGTGAAGAGATGGTAAGTGCCTCCTCTTCATTTATGATGTCTCGTCTTATGGCATCTGTGCTATGACAAATCAGTTGCAGCGCTAGTCAGATTTGTGACTTCCGACTGGTCCCACAGAAACTATTTTTCCAGATTACTTGATTTAAATATACACCCACTGTTAAGCTCCAGCTTTAAGTATGGTGGGTTTATGTTTTGAATGAGTGCATTTTAAAGTCTTGTCCTAAAGCTAACCAAATAATTTTTTTTGCCTTCACCTAATTACGCAGCCAAGATATCGAGCTCTCCGTGTTGAATATTGCCACTACGCAGACACCATAAAAAAACCTTAGGCATATGTCTTTAACTACAGCTAACAAAACAGCAGTATTTTACACCCTCTGATAAATAGAAACTTTAGAAACACACAGAGTTCAAATGCATAGCAGAATTTCTTCAACATTTCTGGCTTGTGGATTGTCCAACTCATTGCGAACATTCACACTAACACATAATCTGTCCTAAGTCTCATGTGCCATGGAAGAAACGATGTTTCTTGGGATTGTTTAGCTTGAGTTAAATTTCAAGTATTTCACCTATTGTGTACAGAAAAGTAATCTTAGAGAGGAGGTAGTGCCAGGATTCAGCCTTGAGCTGGAAACTCAAATTACTAACCTACTTCTCAAACCTATAGACTACATCCACGAGGCCAACTTAATACAGTAAGTAAAAAGTGGTCCTGCCTTTTGCAGAGGAATGAGAGATAATGTTTACAGAGCAATAGAGTCAAAGAAAAGTTTTGAATTGTGTGTGTGTGTGTGTGTGTGCGTGCGTGCGTGCGTGCGCGTGCGTATGTATAATATTCTAAAGTACATTGGGAATTTCTTGCACAAACTTGTCCTATGGAAGGTACAGTGGCACAGGGAAAAAACGAGAACAACATTAGCACGAACAACTGACAACTCTCAGACTGGAAATTTTCAGTTTGTCAACCCCGATTAAGGCAACATGCATAAATAATATATAGAGAGAGACTGTGATGGTGTCGTATATGACAAGGTGTTACTGTTAGTCCAAGTACGCTACAGTGCGCAAATGAGTTGCTGAAAAGGATAATGTGGTTGTGTTCTTACCATAACTTAACTTTTTAGTACTTTGTATCTGTTTTTCATATTACTGGTCTATTATATTATAATTATTAACCCTGTAAAGCCTAAACCATGAAATAATTGGCAGAAAGTTCAAATTTTTGGACCTTTTAGCAAATTTTTAAAAAGCAATTAAATATCTGTTTAGATATAAAGTTTTAATTTGTATAAATTTTGCTACATCTGACATTTTTGTGCAGTTTATTGATTCCAATTTATGACACTTTGTTCATCTAAAAAAAAAAAAAACATCTAAGGGATGGAGGGGTTATATTAACTGGTGAAATCTAAGTTGCCTATAGGTGTGAATGTGAGTGTGAATGGTTGTCTGTCTCTCTTTTTGGGTGAGTACTTCATGTGAGAAAGAATAGGCATAGAAAAAAAGTGCTTGTATGAATAGGTGTGAATTGGTGAATGAGGCAACTTGTATAAAAGTGCTTTGAGTACTCAGAGTAGAAAAGCACTATGAGAACCAGTGATTTTAACATTTAGAACTTCAGACATGTAAAATTGGCTTGAGGGTCTATAATGATGCTAACAGCATTACTTAGTCACCCACTATGTTCTCCAGTTCAGTTTGTACTAGACATTAAATGTAGACAAGATTGATTACGATGCCATTAGTTTGGCAAGTACCAAATTTTGATATAATGGTGGTGCTGGATTAAATGTAACACCATGTAAAGTTATGTAAAGAGTAATGTCATGTAAAGAGTGAGGTTGCCAAGTGATAAGATACATAATGTGTATAAGCTGCCAAACTTTCCTGACTCAATAACTGCACAGCTCCAAACCTCCTCTTCTGGTATTAACATCAGCACTTAAACTGTGCACTGGGAGCTTCACGGCAAACAGTGGCTGTAGGTGTAATTGTTAGATGGCCCACTATTTTTGTCTATATAATGTATTTTCATTGAAGCCCGAAATGGTATTTCAAGTTATGCTAACTAAAATTAAAAATGGCATTCTTTCAGAAAACAGATGTTTAAACACTACTGTTTCCTTATCAGAGTCTGAGTAGCCAAAAATATATGGCAACACAAACAATATGTATTTTTATTGGATAATTGATTGGGGATGATTTCAACTGTATTGAAAAAATGTATTCAAGAGTGGGAGTCTAACTGCTTCCAGTTACTCTTTCAGTTACTTATTTATCCCAAACAAACAAAACATACTAACGATAACAAAAAACAAAAACGGGGCAGATTGAATTTCGCAACATTTTTCCAGGAAAACTTGGAAACTTGGCTGTAAAATGTTACATATACAGTGTAGTCCATGTAACGTATAGGATGCAAAATTGCAGTAGCTGTTAAGGAAGTAGAACACAGATGTCACCTAACGGGGCAATGACAGAGGGTGCTGAAGACTAACATTTCACTGACTAAGTTATGAATCAGGCAAAGATCCTGAGGTGGAATTCTACAGGAGTGAAAGAGAAAGAGTGAGGAAAGGAAATTGCCTCTGGTGTACATCTCCTGATGTCTGATAGTACTGCCTCGTATGTCTAAGCTAGTCTTTCTTGACATGGGCGTATTGGTAATTATGGTGATTTATAACTCGTTCCTCTGGTTGCAGCTTGTGGTTTTTTTTTTTCTTTCTTCAAGGCAAGGCACTTAGTGTATCATTCTGCGTGATTAAAAAAAGGATTGTTATTTGTACTTCTTATTCTGTTTATCCACTGGGTAGGAGTAGTCTTGCGTGCTTTGGTTTTGATTCTCATGGCACAATAAAGTCGGTTCTCAGGCTTGAGTACATACTCCTTGTTTCCCTAATTCTCTTGTGTGTGATGACTTGCTATATATGTGTTGCACGTATGTGTTTACCTTTGCAGGGTGGGGTGAGGGGTCCATGGGGTAGACGGGAGAGATGGAGGTGGGCTCATCTCCTAGGAAGCTCATGGTGTTCCAGAAACCTGAGCTCCAGCCTTTTTAGACAATGAAGGGGAACATGTGAGACACTGGCACACGGTGACTAGAGTTACCTACTTGCTTTGCCTCATTTTGAAGTTTTGGCCCTGGGAGCTAAACCTCTCCACCCTGATGACTCCTGCACTGCTCCACCTGCCTACTTGCTCTCTGCCCTCTCGTTATGGTCCCTCCCTCTTTCACACATGCTTCCGTGCATCTTTCTAGAATTGTTTGTTTCTGCCAGGTTGGTATCCTTCACATTTCAACATCTCACTATTTAATTGCTTACATGGCTGTGTCTCTTACCTCGATCTCTCATTTTGCTACAGGTCATTATGACTGATGATATTTAGAGTTTCTCTGTTTCGCTGAATGTTTGCTGTCTGTCTCTCTAGACAAAAGGCTGACTGGGTCCTTGCCATCAGACCTTCATCCATCTGCAGTCTACAGGTGAACTCCTTCCACCAGCCAGGCAAACCTGACTTTCAAGTCTCCCACCCACACCTATTGGACTGCTGTCCTCTCACCTGTGCAAATATGAAAGAGAGAGAGAGCTGTAGAGAGGGAGGGTGGAGAAAAGATATCCTGGCCTTTGGTTACTGGGTGGGGCACAGAAAAGAATACCGCACAGCTGAGCAAACCTCCATAGCCATGGGACTTCACCTGTACACTATCCACTTTTCTACGCTCTGTTTTCTCTCTTAATCCATTCTCTCTTTCTGTAACCGGCCCCGCAGTGATAGTGGGCTAAGGCGTTCTTTTATGGCCACTGAATAGAGATTTCCTTTGAGGTTATGGAGTTGATACACTCTCCAACGTCACTTTTGTGCTGTGGTCACAATGTACAGTGATTTACTTACTGCCGTAGGGGACATATACTCCCTTTAGAAGTGTTCCTGTGTGGGTGGAGGTATTATCTGGATATTATTCAGGAAATCCTTTTATCTAACGATATCCGAAGGAGAGTTTTTACTCTATTCAAAATGGACCTTTTAATCTTGATCACGCTGTGTTAAAATCCAAGTTGACGATTGAGAAGCTTTTTAATGCACTTACATGAAACCGAATCTCAGGGAGCTTAAATCAAAATACAAGCTAAACTTCATGGAAAATTAGAGGGGAACCTAACTAGAAAACCACTGCAAATAGATTTTGAACACATTCCTGAAGCGCTTGGCTACTGAAACACAATGCATTCATCAACAGTGTTGTGCCTGGCTGACATCTCAAAGCAAAACAAGGATGCCCCACATGCCTGCTTATTGCTCGTTGGTAAAAAAGAAAAAAGAAAGAAAGAAAAGAAACGTCGCTTTGAATAAAAACCCAAACAAACTGAAAAAAAAATCACACGTGTCAAGTGAACACTGTTATCACCATAGCAGGTAGATATGTGCAGGTAGGTGTGTACAGTTCACTCTTGGGTATGTGAAGGTAACTAAATTTCATTTTATTGTGTTTTTCGCTTCCCTACTCTTCCGTCCACTAATGACTTAATCTGACTTTGTAAACAGGACACAGTATTAGGTTGACCTGTATTTGGTTTGACAATGCCTGGGGGTTTTAATGATGGTGAGGAATAAATGAAGCATATCACATAAAAACAGGCAGACTCTCACACCTATTTGCTTTCGGCCTCCCTTCTTGCTCTCTCTGTCTCTCTCTCCTCTGCAGGTTTGGGCCTGAAAGACGTGCCAGACCTGCTGCCAAAGCATCAGCCTCCACCTAACCCTGCAGACATCGCTGAGCACACACGCATACACACACACACGCAAACATGTAAAAGCGCACCTTAAAAAGAATTCATATCTCTTAATTACATTGTCAAGCATGTAAGTTTCTTTCACTTCCTCATATTTCCTTGCACCACCGTCCTTATGTGCCTATATCCTTGTTTGTGTCTGTATGCAGATACACACAGATTCTCACCCTTTCTGACTTTGATGATGAAGTCTTCAGATCACGTGTCAGACCAAGACAAGATCAAGCTCCATTCACACGGTCTAACTCAACACAAACATAAACACACGCATGCGCTAGATTTGTCGGTTGTCTCTCTGGTATTGCCTATTTTTAAAACTGTGAGCACACCTACACACATTCTCCCATGCTTGGGCACACCTACTGGAGCTCGTGTCATGCAGCTCGTCTAGCCACATATCGCAGGACACCCTACACAGTTGTAAGGGAGGGGAATTAGTTGGGTGAAGTAAGTCTTGACACCTGACAGTAGTAGCCTGTCTTTAAGTTGTTTTCACCACCGCCTGCGTACTTAATGGTACAGCACCTACTGATTATTGCATGCTCTGAGCGACTCTGGTAATTGCACAGTACATACCTGTATAGGGTGTAAGCCCATCCACTGAACATGGGGCCCCTCTGTCAGATGGCTCACCATGTTGTCTTAACTGAGAGTAGGAGCCAGTAAAGACGACGTATCTGTCAATCATCTTCCGCTGTTAAGACTGTGCATCCCCACTTTGTGAAGCATGTGTCCAAAAGGTTTATTCATAGAAAGGTTAAATTTTTATCCTTTATTCAGATTTGTCGAGCTTTTTCTGTGTCAAAAAACCAGTAACACTGGTTATAGTTAACACCGAGCAGGAGAATCACCCCTTCAAACCTTTAGTCATGATGGTTTTTAGCAATTATTTGGCATGTGACTCAGGGCACAGCTCTTAATCCTGTGGTTGTTTTCATGACATCTGAATGAGTCAGACTCTGTGTGCGTGTGCTTGTTTGATGTTGAATTTTGTGGTAGTACATTATCCAGTCTGTAACCACAAAAGTATTGACAAAACCATATAGGAGCATTATTTGTTATTAGTTTGTTTTGGTTTTCTTTTTGTCCCATGGAATTATAGCAGTAGCTCTTTTTTGACCCCTTGTGTTCATCAAACTCCTATGCTAACACCACTCTTACATTATACCGTACATGCTTGCGTAGTTGATAAATTCAGTAGTCTGTTCATGATAGTATTAAGATTTTGACTTATATGAGTATTATATACTTAATAAAACCCTTTTAACTAGTCTGCTAGACACTGAATTTAACCTAATAAGGAAGTGAAGAGAAAGGATAATCTTATCAGTATTGTTGAAGAACAGGCTATGAACGGATAAGAAAGTAGAAGTAGATGAAAGCCTGCAGAGATTAAGCTGTCCAACATGGCGAAAACTGGAATGAGGAGTGGCCATAGAAGTCACATCAACTCTTTTACAGGAACTGAGTGCATTAAAGGTAAATTAATAAGGGGTTGGGAAAATACAGTCTGTTAAAGTGCAGGTTAATCGAGTTAACCTGTTATTTTGGCAGTATTTATTTAACTTTTTCATTTTCTACTTGGCGTCCATTTGTTTTTGTTCAATTCCACTGCACTTGGAGTCAACAGATTACTGAGGAAACATCACATTGAAACATTTTTACAAACCTCTTGTCCTTCCCTCTTTTATTCATATCTGACCAAAACAATTTTCTTCTTGCTTGAGTGAATTTTGAATTTTATATCAATTAATATATGGATTTTTCACTACCGGTTTTGGTAAGCAAATACAGAATGTGATTTAATGAGGCTTTTAAGAAATGTAGACACGCTTTTAAATATCATTCAGTTGCTGGTTTTAGTTTTTCTTCTTTGAATTTGAAAAAAAAAATCACAGAACCACAATGGCACATTTACTTGGAAGTGGATTGCACAGTGATAGATTTTTTTTTAGTGATGGTACATTAGTGTCATCTGTGGAAACTAGAGGTGATACACCTGTACAGTAAAAATAGTCCAGACTCACACATGAGCTTTTAATAGACTGTTGGGAGGTTTGTGTGTATGATAGACTGACACATTAAGATTTAAAGCTGGTTTTTACATGAGTAGCCTTTCCACTAACTCCTCTTTTACAAATCTTCTGTTAGTTGTGAGGTGTTGACGTGTTGGCTAGGTGGTGACTGTTGTTGTTATTGATAGCCACAGGACTGTGGCTCTTCCTGGGTGACAGTAACAGGAGTTAAGACCTCCTTCCTACCCTCTAAATGCTCATTGCCTCATGGCAGGTTGTCTCAGGAGAGATTTAGTAGGCCTGCAGGGCTGCTTCAGTGCAGAAGGGTGCTTTACTGAGTTAACCTATGTGGTGAGTGTAGGACCACAGGGAAGGACTGTGGCTTTAGGGCAGGTGCATGACCACTGACCAAAAGCATGTAACACCATATGGAGTTTCCATCCTTGACTGGTTGTGTGTGGTTTCATGCTCCAGGTGGAAACATGCAGCACTCTTTTTTTTTTTTTTAAGAATCTAAAGGTAATTTAACTTAATAGTTAAAAATCTTTTAATCTCACTCCTCTTCTCACTTCTGTCACCACTCAGTTGTTCAGGGCTAGTGTCAGTTTTTATCTGCTCTGTTTATTCTGGCTAAATGTTTACAGACTAATGAAAGGACTGGATTTTCTCATCCGCTCAGCCTACAACAGTGTAACCGAACACCCAGCCTCTTCAGACTCATCTATTTAACTACCTGGCTGTTTGTGTCTTAACCTGTGTCTTTAAACAAACCTATAAAATCACTGCTGGTTCCCAACACTGTTCAAACATGAACTTATTCTGAGCCCGCAGGGAATCCTTGGAGCCGCATGTCACCTGTTTACTAGCTCCCACTAGTGGTAAAAAGCAGGAGCATCACACTCAACTTAAATGGTGAATAGAATGGTGTTTGTCTAGCTCTGTAAACCATTTAATATTAAATGGCACAGAAGTTTTGTTTTACTGGGATTAAATCAAAAATAGATACAGCCAGTTACTTAGTATCAAGATAAACAAGAGGTACCAGTTTTACTTCTACAGGGCAATTAATGAGATTAACTCAGGACACATTTATAGTATTATTTTAGCATAGACCGCATTCCCTATCATGCAAAAAGAATGCACTGAAAGTGTGTGTAATAGCTTCTTCCTGTCTTCACGTCTTCACATCTGTGAATGCATGTTGTTGTGGTGGTATTGTGTCTCCTGCGACAGTGTTTACTGATAATTGAGTAATTACCTATAAAAGATAGCACTCCTGTGGTTCTGTTCAGCTGTAATCTTCCCATCTCTATCCACTTCAGATTAGGTTTTAACTTGGGAAGCTAAAGACAACAGTTTGGCACTACTTTGTGTCTAAATGTGTCTGCGTGTGTGTTACATACTGTGTAGGCTACACATATTCACACTTAGGATATCACAAAACTGGTCTCTGTAATCACAGGGAACATGAAAGTGTTTAAAAAAATCTTTTACCAACTCTGACAAGATGATGGTTGGTCATTCAAAATTGTACAAAATTACAGGACGATGATTTGGCATGCCTTTGTGAGTTTCACAATCCCACGGTGAATGCAAAGTTGTAACAGGCACTTTGAGCATACACTAGTGGCCTCACCCACAATGGCATTTGAAAGACAAACAGCAGTGCGTGCTGTTGGCCAGAGCTCCACAGCAGTGAAAGTGTTCATTCTTTTTGACTTACGGCAGCCAAAGTTCAGCATAATGTCCGTGTCATTACAGTGTAAAGAAACCTTTGTAAGTCAGCGCTGTCCATTTCCTGGTTTTCCTAAGCATTTCTCTCTTTGTTTTAAAGTTTTTGAACTTGCTCAGCCTCTTCTCTTCTCTTCTCTTCTCTTCTCTTCTCTTCTCTTCTCTTCTCTTCTGGTATTCTATTGTTAAATTAAGCTAATATGAGTTGGGTTTTTTCAAATCAAAGCTTTATTTTCCACAGTTTTTTTAAACAAATAAAATTTTATTTATTAAAAAGGACACGTTAACTTTGGACTTTTACATCAAACTAACTCAGACTACCCAGGTCTGATATCAACTTTAGCCAAACTTTTTCAGTACACATCTCCATGGAATGCAGACTGTAGTTTTTGTCCTAAATTGCAGTGGAAGTGCATCAGCAGCTCATGTTTTTCATAGCGTAGCACATTCGGGAAGGAGGATTATAGCAACCACAACCGATTCAGTTTTAATAGAGGCACCTGACTGTTTTATGACATCTTCTAAGCTGCTCATCATACTCTCTGCTCACTTTTAGCATTGGAAACCAGCACCACAGGAAACCTTTCATATCCTGCGTTGTCCATACACACACACACACACACACACACACACACACACACGGTCTACTTTCTTTCCCCTTTCGTTGGTTTTTGTACAAAAACTACCAGCTCTAAACTGGGCCTCAAACCAGAAATGAGTGGTACAGGCCAGAATATTCGGTTACGGATGCATTTCCATTTGATTGTCCTAAAAGGGGACAAGAAGAAGTAAACGATATCACTTAAGGGGATCATATTAATGTAACACACACACACAATAGTCCTGCGGGACTTCCTTTTCATTCCCATTAGAAACCACACCCAGGACGACAGGTAACACGAGAGCACCTTTCACAGGGTCAGATTGGAAGAGGTGGGGAAAAACAGGCAAGGTTACTCTCTGATTATTTACAAGTTTTTACCTCTTTGCTTTTTGCCCCTTTATATTAATCTTGACCTCTGTTTCTGATCAGTTTTATTACTGGCATTGATTGATAATTTGAAGTGGCACACGCATGCTATATATGCAAGCTGATCAGCCAGTCACTTTTTCCCCACCTCTTTGGTGTTTGCACGAGGCCTGGTGCACTCAAAAAGACGGTAATATGCTCTGATGTAATATGTCAGATAGGGATCTTTTGTGGGTGTGTTATAAATTGTACCATAATGTGGGTGTGCAGAGAACTGGGTTGGGGTAGGAGTGGAGGGTACTGAGGGGAGGGGTGGGTGGATCAAGCAGTGTCACTGGAATCCACAGTGTTGTGAGAGCCCCATACCTTTCAGCTTCATTAAACCAATTTCACGCCGAGGTGAGCTAAGAGAGGAAGCTCTGAATCTCAGCAGCGGCAACAATGGTGCATTGAAGGGATGAGGCGAAAATAAATTAGGTACCACTTCACAGACAGCAAATTAAAATCTGAAAGTTGGATAGGAAAAGTTGAGGGTAGATGATTATGTCTTTATTGTGCCCTCTCTCCTCAATCTAGAAAACCCTCCCTTCCTTTTAGCAACCACCTTTGCCCACCCCCACATCCCCACAACCCAATCCTCAAAGAAAAAATAATGATCTATTTCTTGTCTGGTAATTGGTTTCTAAGATGCTCCCACTCAAAGACCTGATCTCAAATACCAAGCTGCTTATGGCCTTCTTTTCAGTCACTTAATTTGCTTGAACTTATCAGTAAGATTTCATATCTAGGAAAATCATATAAATTGAACATTAATGTAAGGCTTATTTCTGTGCAATCACTGACCTCCAACGGCCATTGAGCTGCGTTATCAGACTTGGGACTCGGTGTTTGTCAATCAACCTGATGTGAAGCCTTCAGCACAGACTGCAGCCTAATATTTGAGATGCACTGCATTAAATTTTATTAGATAAACTGCATGTTGTTATATAAGCCATCCCTTGTCTTTAAACTTTTGCTTTTTTAGTTAACATTGTATCGCAAGCAAAATAACATTTTATTCAAGGAAAAACACATAACTAAAAATATAAAGGGTTAAAAGCACAGCATTTGTATCATAGAATTATTTTATCAGAAGTTGTACCTTATAACATGTAAGCAGCATTTGAATCTTTTAGTTGATCAAGGCAAAGGTTAATTAAATTCTTTACATCCACCAGTTTATTATATGATTATTTAATATTTATAATCTTTATAATGGTGAATATTACCCCTGGTGCTGAAGAAAAAGTACAAACTGGCACAACCAGGTGATGCTCATGCACAGCTATCTGAAATTTGACCTGGTTACTGCACGTTTAGGTGTACACTGTAAGCATGTGCGTCATTTGCAGTGGGCGCTAAAAAACGAGCTCTCTCTGTGACTGGTGGGGTCACCCTGGGAGCCATGGGGGGCCCCACACAATGCCCCAGCAGCAGCGTGGCTTTTACTAGGCCGCGCGTTGCTGGCTTTACGAGAGCCAGACAGACGGATCCCCTTCATGCCGTAAAGCCATCAACAAGTGAACAAAGAGGGCAGGTGCTGAGGGCTGCATTGAGAGCTCACCTGCACCCAGCGGGAGAACATACTGTGTCCAGCCAAGCCAAGAGGCCCTCCACATTCACAACCCCACTCACCAGGCACTAACGGGCTAGCGTGGGTCTGCCAGAGATAAATAATTTCTCTTTCTCAATTATGGAGAAAATCCTCAGTTCATAGTCTAGATGATGACAGTACACGTATATGCTGTGGAAATGATTTTGTTCAGTGAATGCCGACTTCTGTTAGACACAAAACAGGCTAGAACAGGTTTCTGCTAGACTCTGTAATTATCAGCATTTGACAGGTAGCGAGAGTGAGGGCTTTGGGAGCCAGCCAATTAGGACTGGTATCCAGATTTTTTTTCAAGGGGTAATTTAAGAGGAGGATATGACATATCAGGTGATTGTGTGTGTAGGGCATTAGTGGGGATTTGCTTTATAAGACAAGTGAAATAGAATGGTCAATTTTAAGGTAAGGAATTAGAGCACTGGTTGTGTGATTACCAGGTAAGGTGAAAATATGCAGTAAAACTGATTTGATGAAAAAAAAAATGGCAGCATGCCACTGGAGAAAAGGCAGATTCCACCTCGTGTGGCTGTACATATTCTTTTTTTTTCTCCTTTTTATTGATTAGCTACAACACTAAGACCTTTCTGCCTTTTGAGTGGGGCATGGCAGGAAAAGTTTAATAGCCACTGATTTAGAGCAAACTGTGGGGATTCAGGCAGAAGAGGCATATGGCAAACCACAGCAACAGACCCCAGCCACAGGTAGGCATGGCATCAGGCAGGCCGGTCGACAGGCAGGCAGTTAATCAGCGGGGGCAGACTATGAGCTGCCGCCTCAGTTTGAAGTGACAGATGTGTAGTGAATCTTTAACTTTGCTTATTCCCCCACTGTCACTGCATCTGTCCCTGCTCTTCGCAAGTTTGGCTCAGCCCCCTCCTGTGTGAATAAGAAGACTAAAAAGAGAGCCATCACTGCACTTATTGATTAGTCCAGTCTGCCCTGGTTGGCTTCATTTAACGACCTCTGGGAGTCATTATTGAAAAGCTATTGTCTTTGTGATTACTTCACACTTTCCCCCCCACCATATGGGAATCCTCCTGTTGCAACTGCAACGGTGAAATTTGTCCCAGTAGAACAAAAGTGTGCTTGTTGACTAGTTGAAAATAAATCCTAACCTATATGATTTTTCGCTTATATATATTTAGTATAATCCTCTTTTTATTTAAACAAGGTCACAATGAGACAATGTTTGGTAACAACAAAAATAAGAGGCCAGCGTATGGTCTCAACCGAAACAACAGTTCCTTTTATTGTCTCCGTTTAAATCCTACTATAGAAAAACATATCACTGACAGTATAAATGATACATCCCACTTTATTCTCATTTACGCATTCTGTCTAATCTCCTCACAGGGCCCAAGTGGCAGGGACAGTGTCCCTCTCTCTTTCCCCACTCAGCCATAGCACTGGCAAAAGATGGTTTATTTTAATTGAAAATTAGCAAAACAAAACAAGGGCAAGAGGATCCCTGAATGGGGCCCCTTTCTCCGGGAGCTCCTGTGCCGTTGAATAATGCATATGGGAGAAAGTAAACAGCAGCCGCGGGCCTTGCTGGATGAACAATAGGCCGCACACAGCCCAACCGGGGCGCCTATTTTATTACTGGCCTGTCAATCCCCCCAGCCTGGGAACTGTGGGACCTAGGCCAGGCAGCAGCTGCTGACCGCTCTACACTGACCCAACACTCCCAACAACCTGCAGGATAAAACCGTCACACCTCTGCATACCTCCACTGATCGCCCTGTCCACTCCTAAGCTATCCATTCACACACTCGGCATGTGGGAGGTAAAGCCGTTTCCTGTTGGATTGTGTTGTCCAATCAGTTTTGTTTATCTGAACTCAACTTAATTTCACTTTAAAGAAAAAAAAAACTGCTTTGAAAATGTACGTACACATAATGTTAACTCGATCTGTGCTCTGAAATTGAATTTGTGGCTTTTATTAAGATAGAATTTTTCTGCAGAAAATACAATTTTGATTTAACATGTTGGGTTTTAGATTAACTCTATCCCATCTCCACGGCACTGGTCTGGGGTCACTGTGGCCACTTTTTAAACTTTTTCCTTCCACTAGAACATCCTTTGTGTTTGTGTTCCCTCTGGGCATTGAGATTCTGGTCTTGCTTCTGGCTTCAGCCAAGTCCCGGTTGCCATGCCGACTGGCAACTGGTCTCCCAGGATGAGTAATGATGTGATGTGGCTGTGCTCTAAAGTCCCAACAAAGACCTTATTACCGCTGCAGCACCTCATAACACACTATTGTTGTCAAGTGCTCCTGATATTAACCTGCCTGCACCGGGGCTTCCTCCCTTCACACAGAGATGAGGTGTGTGTGTGTGTGTGTGTGTGTGTGTGTGTGTGTGTGTGTGTGTGTGTGTGTGTGTGTGTGTGTGTGTGCGTCTGCAATCGTGTAGCCCATTTTGAGGGCTAGTGCTGATGAAAGTTGG